>VDFB02260592.1:0-52220 GCA_007258455.2 Sequoia sempervirens | reverse complement strand
GACAAAGGGTTTGTTAGAATGATATCACTTTGGAAAGGAAAAGGGAAGGTGTTGACTTGCCTATCCAATGTTGGACCCGAATTCTAGATTGAGATGATAAGAAGTATAATTTTGTAATGTTTTAAAATTATTTTGAATCTAGAATAAGGTCTCTAATATATGAACCACCTAGAATTCCCAAAGAAATTCATGAGTTCTTGAGACCTAAGGAGATGAGGCCAAACTTGAATTTGAGTCATAACTAGGGAGATCTAAACTTATATCCTAACAAGAATATTTTCAGAGTGCATGGTAATGGTTTAGACCCATATGTCTTTCCAAGAGATGTGCCTCAGAGAATAGGATTCCTAGAAATCATGGGGCAGTTAGGAGCTTCATAGACAACACATTTACCTGAATCAACAAGGAAGGGTTCATTCTTTCTAGAATGGACAATGTTTGCAGATTACATTTTAGCAAAAGGGGCATGGAATCAAATATTACATCTATTGACTCCTTACAAATTGATGACTCTGGGCTTAAGGAATCATGATCTTGAAGGCTTCATTAGTAAACTCAAAGCAGATAAGAAAATATGTAATTTTTTGCATGTTTTTTATTACCATGAGGATGTTATTAGGAATGTTTTTAGCTTTGAGGAACAAGATGAAAGGAAAGATAAATACCTTTCTTAAAGGAAGATGGTAGAAGAAAAATGGAAAATAAATCCTCAATATGATCCTCTACCAAATATACCTGGTGAATTTAACAAAGTTGTGCATATTATGGACAATTTTGAGAATGTTGTTGGTATGTTGAAGGAACAGTAGGAAGTCATAGATAAAGGAAAAAAAATGGTGGTTGAAGAAGATGCTAAACTGACATTGGAAGAAAGAACCACATATCAACCACCCAAGAAATTAAGAATTTACTCTAGGAGAAGGAAAGCAATAGAGGAGGAAAAAATCTTGACAACCCTTATCACTTCTAAAGGGAAAAAAATAGATCCTCTTGAGAGTGCAGTGCCACCCCCTCATACACAAGATCCTTTTCCTATAATTGATCTTAACTCACCCCCTAAAATCCTTGCTCCTCCTGAGTAGCCACCTCTTAAAAATAAAAAAACTGAGACAAGAGGAGTGGTTGAATACTCTGACATAGATGAAGATGACATCTGTATCACTCCTAAGGAAATGTAGATAGGAATTCCTCCTCATGAAGGGGAAATTACCTCAAATTTGAGACAATGTAGTCTCAGATTGGGAAAGCTTGACATCTGTGGGCTAAAAACTCTAGATGATTTGAGAGTAGAAGCTTGGAAGAAGTTTATGGATGATGAATCCTTCATTGAAACCTCTGCATTCCAAGATTTCAAGTGGATATCCAAAGCTAAAGAATATGCAGAAAAGGTGGCTATTGAAAGGAGATTACACCCTAAATTGCTTGAAAATATCATCTAGGCAAATGTAAGAAGCATTATGAAGAATGAGTTCCAAAAGATTAATGCCCATGAGGGTAGAGGGCTTCTTAAAAAGCGTGGTGTACTGTTGCTACCAGAATGGAGTATTTCTGATGCTATTGTCTTAGATGCTATAAGAAGGGCTAAAAGGCCTCTGGTGCAAATAGAAGAAGAGCTAGAAATGGAACTTCGAGGTTCAGCATGTAGTAAGGATTGGGATGCATTGGCAATATGGTAGCTATCTATAAGATCTAGGAAACCAAAATGGTAGAGCCATCAGATTTTAGTGGAAAATTTCTTATGAAGAGAGTTGCTGATACCCTAGCTTTGGAGGTAGAAAATATGGTTTTCAATGTTGCTACATTTACTTGAACAACTATGGAAGGTCTCACCCTAGAGAGAGATAGCCTCATAACTAAATATAGAGAACTCCTCAATGATTATGATGATAACCAACAGATGGTGGATGTATTAGAAATTGAATTGGAAATTTATAAATAAAGAGGAGAAGTGCAAGGAGAATGGGGTCACCCCAACTCAAGCCACCCAGTTCCAACATCTCCAATTGTATCCTCCCAACATTCACCTCTTGATCAAGTCTTAGCAATAGTACCATACAATCTGGGACAAGGATCATTTTCATTAGAAGAATTGAGTATACCAGGCTCTAGCTCATTTGATAGTGATCAACTACTTCTGCAAGTTGAAACATATAAGAAGTTGCTGGAAAAAGCTTAGGACACAATGTATGAAAATGTATCAAAAAAATTTTGTGTTGTCTTGAAGAATCTAAATGATAAGATTCAGGCTAGACTTAATAGTGTGCATGACAATTATGCCTTGATGGTATGAGCAATGAGATTATCCTAGAGAAATAAAGAGTGGGTCATACCAATCTTGAATAAGTGGGTCCCAAGATCTGAGAGATTAAAGTTAATATTAGTGGGAGTTGGACAGCATGAAGATAAGTACCCTCAGGTGATTCCAATTTATGAGTTTATATATGAGTTAAGTGAGAAAAAGTTTCAAGGATACATAGCCCCATTAGAGTAGAAGATAAGAGAATTGATAGCTCAATATGATCTGACTGACTTGTCACCACTACTAGAAATTGAAGTTGCTAATTATGAATTGAAAACATTGCAAGTGTGGAAAAAGGAATTGAATGAGGTTATTGATTCCTAGGTGAATGAAATTTGCAAAGAAGTTGGCATTGATGTTTTTAATGACACTTTGGGGAGGTTAACATTTCTTATTAGAAAAAGGAACTGAATGAGGTTACCAATTCCTAGGTGAATGAAATTTGCAAAGAAGTTGACATTGATGTCTTTAATGACACTTTGGGGAGGTTAACATTTCTTAATAGTTTTCTAGAGGATTTTGACAGAGAATTCAATGCAGTAGTAACCAAGTACTCCCCATACAGGAAGACCCTAGATAAAATTATTGACTTCAATTGGCCATCTAAGGAGGAATATGAAGAATGGGGAAGGGTGTATGTTGGTAATTTTGGTTTGTGAATAAGGATGTGAAACATATTCTGGGTCAAGTATTGTACAGGTCTGGCCTTAGAAGCTACAGTGTATAAAACATATGTTTCACAGGAAATTATCAATTGTTGGTGATGTGGAATGTTGACTGAGATGCTAGCTCATCTTTTGATCCACATCATTTTGTCATCTTGTTCAATGATATCAATGTGCTTCTATGAAAAAGTTTATCTTTTTTGACATGTGATTTTTGGGAGGGAAAGTTGTTCTTAATAATGAATGTAAATGATCTTTGTCTCTTATGAATTCCCTCCATTTTGATGAATGTAAATATAACTGAATTAGGGAATATTCCTTCTAGCGGTCCAATTAGAATGTGACATGTGTACACTTGGCATGAAGCTTGTTTTGCTCCCTTATTCTATAAAAGGGAATTCAGGGGCATTTGTACGACATATTTTTTTGAATTCTAGAGCTGAAGTGTGAAAATTGAAAATACAGAGTGAGCATGTTGAGTTCTTATCTAATGCTTTAAGTCTATGTAGAAAGTTTTGTCAAATGTATGGTTTTTGAATAGTTCTGAAAGATAATGGAGATTTTTTAGTCTATAGTCTCTCCATTTTTGTTTTGTACTTGAATTATTAAAGAAAATCCTGGTCATAGATCATTTCATTAATTTTCATCATTATGCATTGATGTGTGCTTTGGTTTTATCTCCCATTCATGGAGTGAGTTAAAATTCCTTAATCAACTCATGAATTCATGTGCAGGGCCATTGGATCTAATAATTAGTATGTAAATTTTCATTATAGATTTGTGAATTGCAAAGTAATATCGCTTAGATCATGAGTATTCAAAATTAGATAAACCTTATATTTCAATTTTCTTGGACTCCTATCCCATAGATAATGGCATTGATCTTGACTCATTTAAATATTTCTCATGGCTCTAGTAACCTGACTTGAGAACAATCTCTTAAATAATCATTGATCTATCTTGAATTTGTTGTGTTTTGTGTTGTTTTATAGTCTTGGCTTAAGTTACAAGATTCATTCAAGGAAGTGCTAACTTCTTGGATAATTTTAGCTTATTAGCCATGAATGAGAATATATCTTCTTAAACATATAGTGTGCATAGGAACTGTCTAAAATAATAACATAATACAATTGTGGGATCACCCTCTTGGGTTTTGCAAAGCCCAAAGTGTAGGAGATAAAGCCATTAGTGTTATATCTCATTAGTTGGTCACTTGTCTAGCAGATATTTAAGAATTGAGCCTAGAAAACTCATAGGTATTCGTTGAGACCTGATTGGTTTGTTGTAAAAAACAACCAACATACCCTAGGAGGCTCCTAATCAGATTATGCTATAACCTAAGAGAGATATTTAAGTCACCTTAGTAAAATAGAGGCTGCCTCATAGTAGATGCTTTACTAATAGCATAGATGAAACAGAAAAAGATAAAAAAAGATTAGGGCATCTTTTGTTGTCACTTGATAGAAAATCCAACATGAACTGAATTCACTTTGGGCTATTATAATGGGTACCTTTCTTCATATTTGGGAAAGAAGTTGATAGGCCTATCTCATCCCTCTAGATAGCTCCACAATTAGATCCTTTCCTCCCCGCTTCTTAGCATCTTCCTTAGTAGGATTTAAAATTTGAAATACATCCACTATTCTATTTATTGTGGTCTCAAACATAAGGTAATTCTTCCCCAATTCTCTAAACATGTAGTCCCTTTGTAAATGGAAGATAGTTCCCTATCTCTATTTAGGTCTATTAATTTTGCAAATTTAGCCTTAAAATATCTCTTTGTATTCTCCAACTCTTCCTCTTCTATATCCTCATCCTAGCTACCCACGCTCTTGATCTTTTTAATCTTATGTATGCTCTGGAGCTTGTTTCAAAACTAGAATGGCATGGGGGCTCGAAAGAGTGCAAACCCAATCATTTATCATAGCTCATTGATCATTACCAAAAATGGAAAATAGAATGTTTCTTGTATAGAAAATTACCACCTATAGAAGATGGCAAGATGAATTTAGAACATCAAGAGAAAAACTAAGACTTATGTTTCCTTTGTATTTCTTTTTAAGGCCAAAGATGTCTCAACTTGCTTTCCCCTTAATAGGGCTATGTTCTGCCCTATGCAACACTACATAATACTTTTTCTTTTCCATTGCACTTTGGATTCCACAAACATAGAATATTAATAAAGGGAAGCTTTTTCTATAAGTAGGAATCATTATTCATTCCTTAAATGATAATAGATCATGGAAATTATTCCTCATGGATAGGCCCATTACAAGAGATATTGTCTTTTAAATGCTCAGCCAATAAATTGACCTAAACTATAGTTTATCACCTTTGTACACTATCTAGCAGGGCACTTGTAACTACAACATATGAAAAAAAATCCCTATTGTTATGCTTTGATGGATGTCCCTTCATTATTACTAGATATCTGATGAAGTGCACATTATTATAGTGCAAGCCTATTTTTCAGATTGTTTCATTTAGCATTGTTGATATTCTCCACAAGAACATTGTCCCTAATTAAAATGATGGAAATGGTTCACATCTCTAGAAACAATTTCTCTTACAACAATCTTGGAGATGAATTTAGATGCAGTGTGAAAATCATAACATACTCGAAGGTTCTTAACAACTCTAATAGTTGTACTAGGGGACATGCTTAACAAACTAAATGTAATTGCTAGATAAATGATTGTTTTTCTTCTATTCCACAACATTAAGTAAAAGTCTTAAATCTAGAAATACCTTGTTGCCTTCATTTCCCAAGCCAATTTATCCAATTTTGCATAGCTCTCCCATGTTATGAATAGTTTATCCTGATTTGGTGAAATTTATTGAGAATTTGTTCCATATAGATTATATGTTACATCCACTAGCCCCTTCACAAATCCCAAAAAGGTCAATTTGATTAGAAAGATAGGCCAACGTAATCCACTACTTTTCACTTTCTACATATTTCAATACTCACTAAATATCATATTAGACATCTAACTGAATATAATCTTTTTGAAATCTTTGGAAAGGAATTAGATTAAGAGACTAGTGCATGTAATAGTGGTAATTAACATTGCTCATCTCACACAACTATAATTTCACCTAGCTTTTATACATACATTAATAATTCCAAGGCTAGAAAATCTTTCCTAGTAGAATTTTTATTCCTTTCCCATTTAATGTGACCAGACATTGTGAACATGTATTATTTTTACTAACATCCTCTATTGGGAACATCAAGGAATATCTTCAAAACTAAAGTGCAAATAATATGATGGGTTTTACAATGACCTAAATATTGTACATATTTGTGAAATTCCATAAATTTATAACACAATAAATTCATCACAAGAACATGAAAAGGGGATGTATATCTAGATTCTAGATAGAAAATCAACATAACTAATTTATAAACTATCAACATAAATGGCTTCTATGGTCATTTAAATCAAAGGTAAAGTTATGAGTTCCTAAGCAAGTTTTCTAGTACTCTATGCATTGGAATGTTCTGGGAATGGGTTCAGAGATTAGGTTAGTTTCCATGAACAACAATGGATTTAAGTTTTAACAGATGAAATTATTATGATATTGCTATCAGGATTCAACCGTGTAGTTTCGAGTTCATTGCAGCAGTTCAACAAGAACCCATCTCTCATGATATCATGTCCACTTAGGCATCTATGATGCTCGCTCGGAGGTACTTCACCTCTGGCATCACCTAGATGCAATGATGCTAAGTGACCATTCAATATCATGAGAGATGGGTTCTTCTCACTCATCATGGGTCAATGAGTTTGACTCGAAACTACACGGTTGAATCCTGATAGCAATATCATAATTTGACTCGCTGTGGAAAAATACCTCCTACTTATCAGATGAAATTATGTTTTAACCAGTCTGTCTAGCTCCACAAACCCATGTCTAAGGGTCATTGAGGGATGATTTTGTAACATTAGGTGTCTCTTTATGTGTCCATGGAAAACCATTTAAGACACTATCAAACAACTTTACAATTCATGATCAACATAACACAAATAGTCTTTACTTATATGATATATCAGGTTCAAGGTTTTAATATAGGTATTCCACTTACAACAAGCTTGACAATAATTTATAATTATCCATAGGCTCTAATAAAATTGCAAAGAAGAGCATGCTTTGATGGATGTCCCTAATTTATAACACCTACAAGAATTCATTTGGTCTCTACCTCATAAGAGTCTCAATCACATAAAAGAGTCCATGTTGTTATACTTTGATGGATGTCCATCCATTATTACTGTATATCTAATGTAGTGCACATTATTATAGTGCAACTCTATTTTTTAGAATTTTTCATTTAGCACCACCAATATTCTCCACAAGAACATCAAGCCTATTTAAAATGATGGAAATGGTTCACATTTCTTAAAATAATTTCTTTTGCATTTGTTTTCATTTACTTAATTATCTTAGATTTCTATAAAAGAGATTGTTTCATAATTGTTATGACTCTCATGGATTTCTTTTTACAAGCCTAACACCTTTTCCCCATCATGAAAATATTGTCCTATATTCATGGGAATGTTTTCCAATGATTACTAACTCGTGCTCTTATTTCAATTCAATTTCTTCCCAACCTTGCAAATCATAGACTAATAAATGGTAAGCCTTCAAATGATGGAACAAAAAACTACAAGAGATAGAGCAAGCATACAACATTAAAATTGTGACTTGCAGTAATAAAAGAAAAGAAGCAGTAGGTAGTTTGATATACAATAAAAAAATGGCATTTTATGAGGCTACCTTAAGGAGGAAAATTAAAAATTAAATAAAATCATGCTTCAAATTCAATTTAAATGTTCAGTTGTATAGTATATGTCATCCTACTTTGTTTAAGAACTCTTACTGAATTCCCAAAAATAGGAGTTCC
Source organism: Sequoia sempervirens (assembly GCA_007258455.2). Lineage (NCBI taxonomy): Eukaryota > Viridiplantae > Streptophyta > Pinopsida > Cupressales > Cupressaceae > Sequoia > Sequoia sempervirens. The sequence goes on along the minus strand of VDFB02260592.1, from coordinate 44,347 downwards.
TAAATGACGCAAATAGATATTATAAATAGAAAACCAACAACAATATTTTTATATAAAAACAACAAGAGCTGATTCGTAGGCCCTATGAAAATATCTAACTTTTTGGGTCCCCTTTGATACTTTTTCTGCATACTTACAAATTACATCTCCATGATTAATATTGACTAGAAGGATTGAAAGGAAACATGTTATTCTTTTCCATTTATTGGGCAATAAAGAGTTTATAGTGACTGAAAGAATCAAATGTAGCTCTTTATCTAGATGATTTATTTTCATTCGATTATTAATATATATAGATATAAACCATGATGACTTAAATCAAAACTGGAATAAATCTCATGAAATCTACAAGAATAGATCAGTGATTAGATGAATCATGGAAATGAAAACAACTCCATAAGCCACAAAAAAAAAATACATGCAAGGAAAATGAGAATACAAACCTTCAAAGGAGTTGTCATGGATAAAGAATCATCCTCCCTTAGATCTCTTATGAGAATTCCTAAAATCTCTTTAGTTATCCACAATATCCACATGCTATGAGCTTTGATACAAAGATTGTGCATAGTTCTTCTTAGTTTATTCAATTTGGTGCTATTATTTTTATCCTGTGATTCAGGCTTCAAACTGACCCCTCTCATTAGTATTTGTCTTCCAGAACTTTCTAGAAGAGGGTAATCAAAATCACTACTGGAATATATGAAAGTCAAAGATCCTTTCCCTAAAAGTAACGCTTTGTTCTTGACAAACCAAAGCTGAGACAAGCCAAGAACTAGTGGAAGGGAACTTGAATGAAAACTGAGAGCAACTAAAATCCTTCCTAAGAAAAGTTCCCTTTCCACTATAAATGTTTCTTCTAGTGTCTCCTTGTTCATTTTTTCTCACATCTCCTCATTTTTCATTTTGTGATAGAAAGCTTATGAAAGATGTGCAATATTTTCTTCAATATCAACAATCAATGTTGAGATAAAATGGAAGCATTGCTCTTGAAAATAAGGTGCTAAATCATTTATCCTTGAAGGAGATTTATGTGAATGAAGAAAAATTAGGAGGTCTTCTAGAATATTCTTGGACCCCTCATCTATGTTATCTTTTATTTGACTAACCTCAGTTCCAAAATAACCGTTAAGGCGACTAAACCAGTCTTCATCATTTTTCATCATAAATCTAAAAATCAACCCAAGTAAATTGACGCTTTTTAGGTCCCCTCTCTTGACAAGCCAACCCTCACTAGTAGTGAATTTGTGCAAATGGGTTTCAACATCTTTGTATCTTTCTAGAGATGTAACTATGGCTGCAAGGAATTTACCAACCTTCACTCTCTCATGTAGATCTACAAATCCATCAGCTATTATTTGTTTCATCCTACTAACAAACAAGCTTTCAAAAAGTTCATCCCATAGACTATTTGAGTGATTCAAAACAATCTCAAGCACACATTTCCATGGAAACTCAACATTTGAACCAAAAACAATTTTTGTCCACTAAAAGCTCCCTTCAAATGAATCCAAATTGTCTAATGTTTCTTTAATCAATGTCTCATTTTCTACAAGTTCATTTCCACTTTTCACAAGATCAAGCAAATACTTTCCCCCAAGCCTATCTATAGAGATAATATCATCTGAACATGTCTTAAGCCACGTTAATTAAGACTCTGATATAAATTCGCTCAACAAAATCATCATGGTAGCCTGTAGCTTCTCTCTATGAGATTTCCAAAACTACACCTCATTTTCTAGGTTTGGAATCCCACCAAGCAACTATGATCTATGTGGCACTACCAATACAATCTTATAAAAATGAGGCAAATATTTTAGAACCTCCAAGAAGAGTTCCCTAGCCTGACATAGTAGTACCTTTATGACTTTTACCATATTATAGAAAATGGAATTGACTTCGCCCACCTTATTGGTCTATCCATGAAGCTATGAGGGGAGTTCCCTTGATGTAGTAATGTTAGGGAAATAGTGTTAATTATAATTCTACTCAATTCCTTAATTATAATATATCGCATTACCTTCTTAATGGAAATAATTTGATTTGATCTTGTTTGTTTCATGATTGGATAATGGTCGTGCCATAATCTTGGTAGACTAGCATGGTGGTTTCAATATCCATAAATTGATCTACCAAAAAGGTCTCAATTGTTAGCATGGGAATCTCCAACATGGAGCCTTTTTCAAAGGGATGATGAGGTATATGATCCTTATTGGGATAGAGGTGCAACAAGTTTGTGTTAGGGTCCTTGTTTGGCAATGGACATTGTGGCTACTTAGCACAATCTAGTTTATTGTAGCATATTAGTAGATTGAGCTACAAATCTCCTCAACCATCTATTGAAGGTGTCAATATTGAGAGGAGAAATTTGTGGCCATTGATGGAAAGTGGGAGGCTGGGTGCATATGATATGTCAACATGGCATGAACTAGTGGATTTCAACGATGTTTTCACTTTGGTGAATAAAACCACTCAACACTTTAGCCATCCACCAATCAACCATAATCACTAATCTTTGGGGCAAGTTGATTTTCACTTTCAATGTTGATTGATGTTTAAGTAAAGCCTATAGATATTAAGTAGTTTTATCAAATAGTTTTGGTGAAACCATGTGGTGTGATCTATTGAACTTTGGTGGATGTAGGTACTTTGATAAATCATACCATTCAACAATTTAGTATTCTAATGATTTGATGATGTTTTTGATCTTCAAGGTGAATCAAAGGGCATATAGTCAAGTGCAAAAACATAAGTTTATGTGACATGACTTGATTGGCTTTTGAAGTCAAATATATTCAAGTAATTTGGGTTGAAGAGAAGATCTCCCTTGACCATTAATATTGACGTAAAATTGATATAGACCATTAATTGAGTGGGGTTAGAGTGCATTATAAGGGATGATCAATTAGCTTTTGTAGAAGCATGTGGCATCATCTGGTAAATTTTGGTAGATTGGTTCACCTTCCACTTTGGTAGTTTAGCTATCCATTGATATCATTGATCATAAAAGCCAAAGCATCTTAATTATTAATCTTGTATTGTGTTTAGGAAATTAAGGTGGTGGATCCAAGTAATGAATAGGAAACATTTGAAGGACACTTGGAATAGTAAGATTAACTCTTATTGATCAAGGATTTTTCTTGTAAGGGTATAGTTTTATAGTAATGAATGTAGTTTTTCCATGTGGAGCCTAGTGATAAGTGATCGTAGGTTAATTTCTCTACTCAATGATGTTCTTAGCAAGTTAGTGTACTAAAGGAGACATGTGGATCATAGCCTTTTGGCTACATGTCACAGTGATTTTAATTGTCATATATTGGTAGATTAAGGGACTACACATCTTGGGTATCCATTGATCTATTGAAGCCATAGACCTTGATGGAAAAAATTCCTTAGTTGTTGATTTGAATGGGTATTTAGTAGTAAACTGATAGATATATTCTTTATGTTTTTTTGATCACTTGAAGCCATTTCATCTAAGGGATACATGTGTTCCATTGATCAAGAATGCATTTAATATTGGTTATCCCATAAGTCAAATTCTTGATATTCAAATGAAAGTAGCAAAGTATAGGGTTTGTTGATTCAACCACAGGATTAATGAAGAGGATGTTGAATTCATGCAACTTGAAATAAGGCTTGGATTTGAAATTGGATCAATTTACATATCATGATATAATATCAGTTGAAATTGGATGGATTTTAAGTCATATCAATAGATTTAAATGCAAGTTTAAGAGAGGCATAAAGCAAGTGAGAAATTACAATGGAAGATTTGATATGTTTTGGCTAAAGTATTAATTGTTGAGTTGATAAAAAACTCTCTGGTGATAGCTAGGGATGTTGTGATGACATAATGAGTAGTTTTAGAGGCAGACAATAATTTGGATGCCAAGTTGCTGCTTGGGAAGATGGTAGCTAAGAGTTGATTTTTTCCCATAGTGTTCATGGTGTAGACATCGAAAATATACCGATTTGACATCGTGCACCTAATCCCGACTTACTAACACCATTTCTTCCTGAATCATTCCTTGGTCTAACCATTTAATCAAATTCCCTTATCTGATTAAATTCATCAATATTCATCTCTTAATTAAATAAATCATTTTATCTAATCAAGTCAATCTCTTGTTAATTAAATCAATTTATCTGATCTAATTATCCCTATTTAATTAAATAATCAATTTATTTGATTAAATCCCTAAAGTTTGTCCATTAAATTAAATAAATTAAAACCTTATTTGATTTAATCTAACACCATCCCTTTAATAAAATGTTAGAAGATTAATCTTTACTTGGTAAAGGTTATTCTTTAATTGTAATTTTTTATTAACTTGTAGGAATATTCCAAAGGAATCCCTACAAGTCTTTTGTCTTTTGTCATCTCACACATGTGTGAGGATGACTTATTTTTTAATTCCTTTATTAAGGAATATTTGTAACACCTCCTTAAGAGGTGACACTTTGCACACACATAGATGAATGGTGGCATTCATTGAGTTGGGAGTTACATTCTAACTCCTCATTCTCACCTCTACTTATTGAGGTGCCTCTCCTCTCATTCTTCAAGACTCATGCAAGCAAGCTAAGGCTGAAGCTCTCTCTCTCTCTTTGTATTATTCTTTAGGCATTTTGCCTCCATTCATAAGATTGGGGTTTTTTCTTGTTTTTTCCCCTTAACAAATTCTTGTGTCTCTCTTGCTTTAGTGGTGCTTAGTTTGGCTACTTCAATCTGTTTGGTAATCTCTTTCCTTCAAACATTTTCTCTTTATTAGTACTTTCCATTGCTCTTTTCTATTTGCTTTCATGGTATCAGAGCTTGGTATTACTAATATCTTGTGAGCTATATTGTTGAAGGTTTACCAGATTTTTTAGCACACCATTGGAGACACTCTCAAGAGGAGAAGAAGAGCTAGTGCCTAATCTTGATTGTTCTTTGTCTTCTAACCCTTGTGCAGGAATTTTTTTTATCTAAAAATTTCTAAGTTCTTTGGTTTTCAAATTTCAAAGTATTTTAGTTTGAATGCATGTTTATTTTCTTGCCAAATTTTAGAAACCCTCAAATAAAGGGTTATAGTTCAATTTTTTAAAATACCCATTTTTTGCATGTTCAATTTTTTGTAAAAAAAAATCAAATTTTTTAAGGGCTCTAACTCTAGTTCAGAAATTCTTTTTAGGAAAAAAGCTAATCTTCTTTTTTTTGCAAATCTATATATTAGATCTGTAAAAAATATTTTATTTTTAAATCTGTATAATAAAACAAATTAAAAAAATAGTCATTTTTTTTTCTCTAACCCTCTTTAACTCAGTTTTTTCTTTTCTAAAATATTCATACTATTTTCTTTAAGAAAATAAATTAGTTTGTTTCAAAAAATCATCTCTGTGTTGATAATGCAATTTTAAAAAAATTTAAAAAAATCAATAATAAATAATAAATAAATTAGGGCTTTGGCCCTGTTGTCATCAACTTTTATTTGCAATATTTATTTAGAAAATCAAAAAAATTAATTTCAAAATTTTAAGAAAATAATCATTAAAAAAATTTAAAACCCTTTAAGGGTTTTGGCCCTTTCAAAGGGCACCTCTGTTTGTAGGTACTCCTGCTGCCCCTCCCCTCATTGCTTACTGCTTTTCTTGACATCCTCACCTCTGCAACTTTCCTCCTCCTCGTTCTGCATTTTTTTTCTCCCCTCGCTGTCTTCACTCGGCCTCCCCTCCCTCTCTAAAACCTACGCTTAAACTTTTTTAAGATTCCCTCTTGCTTTAGTTTCTTAAAATAAATTCAAATTCAAAAAGCCCGCCTTCTTCTTCATACGCAAGGCTTTTTAAAAATAAGAGAATTTCTCTTTTTCGAATAGCCTTTAAGGTATTCTACTTAATAAAGTTTTTATAAGGTTTTTAATATATTAACTTTTTAATAAATTTTTTAATTTTAAAAGTTTTTAAAAAAATATTTACTAATCATATTAAAATCTATTAGAATATTAATTTAATATTCTTGATTATTTTTTCAAAAATAATATTATAAATATCATTTCATAATTTATCTAGTTTTTTTTTAAAAACGGTTTTTTTAATTTTTTAGCTTAAGGGGATTTATTTTATTTAAGGCATTTAATTTTCATTTATTCAAAAAAAAAGGTTTTTTTTTCAAAATTCAATCAAAAGAGATTTTTTTTGTAAGTAAATATTTACATAGCCTTTATTTTTCTCATAAAGTTGTGATTTTTTTAAAATTATTCTGCAATCATGTCAACTTTAATTCCTGAGATTAAATTAACTAGTTCTAACTATCATTCTTGGAAAACTCACATTTCTTTCATTTTTCGATTTAAACATCTTTTGGATGTTGCAACGGATCCTAAATCTAAACCAGGTTCGTCTGCATCCAAAGATGAAATCGAAAAATGGAATCTTAAAAATGAGGAAGCCCTTGGCCTCATAGGTATCTCCATGTCACCCGAACTTTATGTTCATATTGGGACATGCACAACTGCCTATGAAGCATGGGACAAACTCAAAACAATTTATGATAGTACAAATGAATCAAGAAAAATTCAAACTCAAGATCAACTTGAAGATTTGAGGTATTCTGATTTTAAATCTATGGATGAATTTTTATTGAAATTTGATGCTTTAAATAGTCAATTGGATGGTTTAGGAGTTAAATTAGATAATCTTAGATTAATTCATCTTATTCTTAAAAAGTGTCTTCCTAGACAATTTCAGCAATTCATTACTAATATTCATGCTCAATTAGCTATTCCTTCTTTAGCTACTCAATTAACTTATGATATTTTTCGTGATTTATTAAGACAAGAAGAGGCTAAGTTAATTCAGTTTGGTACTCTTAAGTCTAATGAACATGCTTTCTTGTCTAATCATAAGCAAAATTTTAAACCTCATTCTAAACAACAACATTATAATTCCAAACCTCATTATAATAATGGCAATGATCCTAGAAAGTTTAACTCTTCTAAGAAACCACATTGCACTTATTGTAATAAGGATGGTCATTGGCAAAACACTTGTTTTAAAAAGAAAAATGAGAAAAAGCCTATGAAGCAAAATAATCAACAACAAAATAAACCTAATAATAATAAGTTTCAAAATAATGCAAATCAATCTAGACGTGCTTTTACTTGTAGTTCTAATGTTTCTCAACCTCTTGAATGGGTTATTGATTCAGGTGCATCTCAACATGTTACTTCACATAAAGAAGTTTTTGAGTCTATGCAACCTGATATATCTAATGTTCCTCTTCAACTTGCTAATAATCATACTTGTAAAGTAGAAGCAATTGGAGATGTGAATGTTCCTAATGGTAAATTGCATGATGTTTTATATGTTCCTGAATTAAAGACTAACTTGCTTTCAGTTGCTAAGCTTTGTCAAGATTATAAAATAGAATTTTACAAAGATATGTGCTATGTTATTGATCCAAAACAAAACAAGGTCATTGCTAATGCTAAATTAGACAATGATAATTTGTTCAAATTTTATGAGTTTGCTCAATCTAGATGCTCTTTAATATCTACCATTGATTTCAATGTTTGGCATGAAAGACTTGGTCATATAAATGCTAACAATATTGCTTTAATGCAAAAGCTTAATATGGTAGATGGATTGCCTAGTATTGTTCCATCTAAAATTGTATGCACAGGATGCATGAGTGGTAAGATGCATAGGGAGCCCTTTCCACATGGTCAATCATGGAGGGCAACTCATAAGTTGCACCTAGTTCATAGTGACCTTTTGGGACCCATGGAGAATAACTCCATCCAAGGATCAAGGTATGCACTTACTTTTGTTGATGATTTTTCTAGAAGAACTTGGATCTATTTTCTTCATAGTAAGGATCAAGTTCTTGATATATTTTCTGAATTTCATAAATTTGTTGAAAGGCAATCTGGTTTTAAACTTAAAATTCTTAGAACTGATAATGGTAAAGAATATGTGAATAATGCTTTTAATAGTTATTTGAAATCATTTGGTATTAAGCATGAGCTAACTATTCCCTATACACCTCAACAAAATGGTGTAGCGGAAAGGAAGCATAGAACTATTGTTGAAATGGCTAGATGTATGTTACATGCTAAAAATATGTCTTATAAATTTTGGGCAGAAGCTATGTTTTGTGCTACTTACATTATTAATAGGACTCCTACTAAAGCTTTAAAGGATATAACTCCTGAAGAAGCTTGGTCTGGTAGGAAGCCCAATCTTAAGCATTTAAGGATTTTTGGTTCAATTGCTTATGTTCACAAACCTAAACAAAAGAGGCAAAAATTAGATGCTAAATCTTCTTATCATATTTTTGTTGGTTATGATGAACATTCTAAAGCTTATAGAGTTTATAATCCTCTTACTAACAAAGTTAAAGTTGCTAGAGATGTATGCATTGCTGAAAATGGTGTTCATGATTGTTCTAAAGTGCATAATATTGATTCTTCTCAAAATAAAGTTATTGTTGTGGAGGATAATCCTCAAGTTGAAACTCCTCTTAACCCTCCTAATGCATCTCTTACTCATAGTGATAGTGATGATGAAAATGTTGAAATCTCTACTCATGATTCTTCTTCTAGTGATGATACTCCTACATCTAAAAGAATGCCAAAATGGTTTAAAAATTTGTTGCAAGAAAGTGAGGATTATTTAGCTAAAAATCCACCTAAAAGAAGAAAGGCAAATTATTGTAATCATGCTTTGATGTCTAACATTATGAATTCAAATGATCCTCAAACTTATGAACAAGCTAAAGATCAACCTCATTGGCAAAAGGCTATGCAAGAAGAATATGATACTTTAATTGCTAATAATACTTGGGATTTAGTTCCATTACCTCAAGGTAAGAATCTTGTTTCATGCAAATGGTTGTATAAAACTAAGGTTAATGCAAATAATGAAGTTAGCAAGTTTAAAGCTAGATTAGTTGCTAGGGGCTTTTCTCAAATTGAAGGTTTAGATTATAATGAAACTTTTGCTCCAGTAGCTAAGATGCCCACTATTAAATTAGTTCTTGCTTTAGCTTCTCATATGCATTGGCCTATTCATCAAATGGATGTTAAAAGTGCATTTTTAAATGGTGATTTACATGAAGAAATTTATATGTCTCAACCTTTGGGTTTCATTAAGGAAGGTAATGAAAATCTTGTTTGCAAATTGAAGAAATCAATATATGGTTTAAAGCAATCTCCTAGAGAATGGTATTCAAAGATCAATGCTTTCTTTTTATCTCAAGGTTTCATTAGAAGTAAAAATGATCCAAATTTATATATTAAGCATAGTGAAGATGATATTGTGATTATTATTTTATATGTTGATGATTTAATTATCACTTCTAGTTCTAACAATTTGATTAGTGATGTTAAGTCTCAACTCAATCAACAATTTCAAATGACTGATTTAGGCCTATTACATTATTTTTTGGGTATGCAAATTTGGCAAACACCTAAAGGTATTTTTATTTCTCAACATAAATATGCTCAAGATCTCTTAGATAGATTTAAAATGAATGATGCAAAGTGTGTTTCTACTCCTTGTGAATTAGGAACTAAATTAATGGTTGATATGGAAACTCCTTTTGTTGATCCTACTTTATATAGGCAATTAGTAGGAAGTTTAAATTATCTAACTCTTACTAGACCTGATATTTCTTATAGTGTTGGATTGGTTTCTAGATTTATGTCTAAACCACAACAAACTCATTTTAAAAAAAAAAAAGAATTTTAAGATATGTTAAAGGTACTCTTAATCTTGGTCTTTTTTATGATGCAAATTGTGATTTTTCTTTAAAGGGTTATACTGATTCAGATTTAGGAGGTGATCCCAATGATGGGAGATCCACTTGTGGTTATTGCTTCTTTGTTGGATCAGGTGCAATCTCATGGAATAGTAAGAAACAACAATCTACTTATCTTTGTTCTACAGAAGCTGAATATAAAGGTTGTACAAATGCATCTAAAGAGGCATTATGGTTAAGAAGATTACTTGAAGACTTGGGTCTACCTCAAAAGGATCCTACTCCATTATATTGTGATAACCAAAGTGCTATTGCTTTGGCAAAGAATCCAATTTTTCATGCAAGGACCAAGCACATTGCTCTTCAACATCATTTCATTAGAGAGCAAATTGAAGATAAGCAAATTTCTCTTTTGTATTGTAAAGGTGAAGATCAAGTTGCAGATATTCTCACCAAAGCTCTTTGTAAAGATAAATTTCTCTTCCATTGTAAAAATCTTGGATTACAACCCATTGAAGGGTTTGATGTAACTTCCCCAAGTAAAGCTTAAGGGGGGATGTTAGAAGATTAATCTTTACTTGGTAAAGGTTATTCTTTAATTGTAATTTTTTATTAACTTGTAGGAATATTCCAAAGGAATCCCTACAAGTCTTTTGTCTTTTTGTCATCTCACACATGTGTGAGGATGACTTATTTTTTAATTCCTTTATTAAGGAATATTTGTAACACCTCCTTAAGAGGTGACACTTTGCACACACATAGATGAATGGTGGCATTCATTGAGTTGGGAGTTACATTCTAACTCCTCATTCTCACCTCTACTTATTGAGGTGCCTCTCCTCTCATTCTTCAAGACTCATGCAAGAAAGCTAAGGCTGAAGCTCTCTCTCTCTCTCTTTGTATTATTCTTTAGGCATTTTGCCTCCATTCATAATATTGGGGTTTTTTCTTGTTTTTTCCCCTTAACAAATTCTTGTGTCTCTCTTGCTTTAGTGGTGCTTAGTTTGGCTACTTCAATCTATTTGGTAATCTCTTTCCTTCAAACATTTTCTCTTTATTAGTACTTTCCATTGCTCTTTTCTATTTGCTTTCATTAAATAAATCAAAATCTTTATTTAATTAGCCTCTTACCATATTCCTCTCTTATCTGATTTAAATAAATCCATAAATCTAAGTCAAATAAGTCAAATCATCTAATCTCCTGTTAAATTAATTAAACCCTTGATTAATTTAACCTCATCTCATGTCACATCCTCTAGATAATGCAAGTTGCACATGAAAAGAGATTTAATTCATTTATTAAATCCCTATTTTCCTCACAAGGCATCTTTTTGGAATATTCTCTCATTTTGAATTAAAAATTTCCAAGTCATGTACATCCAACAAGGCATTTAAAACCTCTTACATGTCCTTTCCCTTGAGCCAAGTGGCATTTATTGCATTTTCCATTCCCTCTTACATGTCATTTCAACAAATTTGAATTTCAAATATTGGCATTTATTGGCACAAACCCCAAATCTTGCACAACCATCATCCATTCATAGCTTGACAAGTGGCACCATATCATTGGATGAATGTTAGTCCCACATTGGTCAAATTTGGGCATTCATCCATCTTGAAATCCTATAAAGGAAGAGATCCTCTCCTCATTTCATCATCCACAATCCAAGCAAAGTTACCATGCTAAAATACTTAGCCATTTCCATTCATCCATCTCGAGTTCTTAGCTAGGTTATTGCAGATTTTGTTTGGAGCTCTCACCATTTCATCAAAAGTGGATCATCAATCTCTTCAACATTCGAATCTTGCATCTTAGGGATTGGGAAAGGGCCAAATTTCCACATCAAATTGGCACCAATTCCCCCATGGGATTGAGAGTTTGCATATCTAATTAGGGTTTTATCTTGTTTTTATCATTTGCATTGTGTTCTTCAATATTTTCATTCCTAGTTTGATTTGTAAATGGATTTCATTGGGAATCATTCTTTTAGCTTGTAATTCCTTGTCTAACTCATTTATTCATTTTGTTTTATAGGTACTAGGAAAAGGGTTCGCACATTTGGCACTAGAATGAGGGCTAGACATCAAAATTTCTAACATTTTCTCAAAAAAATTGTGCTTTTCTGCACACACAGGAAATTCCAACGCGAGCTCGCCAACGTCGCTATTTTCACACTGCGGTCTCATCAACATCATTGTTTCAGCACCACGGGCTCGTCAACATCACTGTTTTAGTGCTATTGGGCTCATCCTGCCAAAATTCAAATTCTAAACTAGGCCGCTGGACTCGCCGATCTGCACCAGTTTTCAAAAAATTTAAAACTCTAACACTTTCAAGAACTGTGACACTAGGTGAAAAGAGTGACACAATTGTGCTCTCTGTCCTGACACAGAGTGCCACTAATTGGTAAGTGGCGTTGTAAGAGCACCGCTGGAAGAAAAAAAAATAGTGACGCCTTCACGAGTTGCAATGCTAGAAAACAGAAAAAGGGAGAATTTAGTTTTTTTTAGCATGTGCTTTTGGTTCATGATTTATTTATCTACTATTTTTTGGTTTTTTAACCTCTGTGTTTTTCCAGAATCTGATTATTTTCTACTTTGTAGGTTGGAAGCCAAAAGCAAAGGAAGGAGAAGCATGGAGATGATATTTTGTCTAATCAAAGTGTTTTTTAACACTTAAGTGTTTGTTTAATACTTAAGTGTTTGTTTAACACTTCTTTAAGTAATTTGTCATATTTTTCTTTCTTTAGAACACTAGCTTTCATTTGGGTTTAAAAAGGGGTTCTTTTTGTTTATTTCTTGCAAAAGGATTAAAAAGAACCTTAAGATCAACAACTTACTATATTTCATTTATGGATTAAACAATTGAACAAATTTCTTTTCACTTGTGATTTGGTGCTTTAAAATGAACTCACATATTGCTTTGAGGATCTAAAAAGAACAAGTGTATTTGTGTTTTTCGTGAGGGCTTACTTAGACTAAAGCCATTGGAAAAGGACGTATGCCCTTCTCTCGCACTTTATAGCGATCTTGAGAATCAAAAGGTCTTTTCCATGACTTTGGGTTGAGATAAAGCAATCACCTCCACACTTTGATTTGGGCTTAAAATTGAACAAACTCTTGTGTGAGTGTGAGTGGGGACTTTGTTGCATACATTATCTTTCCTTGTTGCCAACAAGGATTGATCGAGTTACGAATATTGTTCTTCATTCACTTTTGTTTATCCTAGAGGGCCTGCCTTGGGGAAAAAGTAATCACCTAAGGGAACGACTCAACCGATAACACTCTAAAGCCAAGAGTATTTCCAGCTGGGATATAAATGTGGATATTGGAAGAAATGCCAATATCACGCGGTTGACTCCGACAAGATGGATCCAAAAGGGGACTCTTGCCACATTGGGTCAACTCCTACGAACGGAAAGTCCTTACTAAAACCCATGTGCTAGAATTTTCCAAAAACCTTTTATCTATTTTTTGGTGCAAGAACGGTCATTCTGAAGCCACCCCACACTTTTACGGTCTTCTAGTAGAGATGGAAAGCATGCCATGGGAGTTTCATGGGTGTTGATGTTTGGCTGCCCCGTATAAGTGAGTGTTGTGGAGGGGAGCCATTGGGGTCAATCATCTAACCATCTGCTAGAGATAAGCATAGCTGGACTTGTCCAAGTGGGAATCCAACAAAAATTGTCTTACACATCCATAGGATTGTACTTTGTTTGGGTTACAAAATACATTGCTTGCTCGAAAACATCATGGAAACAAACACTTAACATCATCCAAATTTCAAACCCTTTTGAGGACAAATACAATTGACTCAATCCATATGTTATTGCTTTCCCTTGGGATTTACATCCTTAGAGGTTTCTAAGCATTAGATTATATCTCAATTTGTCTCCTTAAGTAAACAATAGGAAAACCCCTTGCCTTAAGTTCATTAAATTTCCACATAACATATCTTGTGGGATTTGAGGAAATTAAGACATTGGAAATCTTAGTTTGAAACTTTAATCAAAGAGAGTGTTTTTGGTAAAATAAAGAGATTAAGCAAAGCTAAGAAAAATGAACTTTCATGTGTGTTGAATACTTTACAATCCCAAAGCACAAGTCATTGTTGGAAAAATCTGAAAATGCATGTTCAAATGTAATCATTTCTTGATTACAAAGGTCTTTAGGAAGCATTTGCATGCTCTTCAATACCTAGATCTAGGCAAACAAAGTGTACTTGTAGGTTCATCTTAGGATCAAAACATTATCAAAATATTTCATCCATACATCAAAATAGAATCCATCTCATTATCACCTTTTGGAAAATCTTGAAATACTTGAAATAAACCTTGATACTAGGCTTTATGGAAAAAATCAAACCATCATCAAAATAATTGAGACAAAATCCTTGAGAACATTATCAAAAACACCTTTGGCTAGGTATGTGTAAATGCATCCTTTTGCATATGCTTAGTCAAAGTTATCAAAATCATCTTGTCTAGCTTAGTGTATGTAGATGAATCCTTCTCCATATGCTTAGTGAAAGAATCATCTTGTTTGAGTAGGTGTGGGTAGATGCATCCTTCTCCTCCCACATACTCAAATTATCATCCTTTGGAAAAAGCTATCCCTTAGATCATCATCCAACATTCTAGGATCCTTTTGTTCAAAAATCCAAATCCAAATCAAAAGAAAAATCAGAAGTCAAGGACAAAAATCTCAAAATCTCAAAATCTCAAAATCCAAAATAAAAATCCAAAGTCCTAAAAAGCCTAGTGTCTCATTCAAGATTGATCAAAAGTCAAAAGAATCCATCTCATCCATCCCTAACATCATCATCATATCATCACCTTTGATCCTCAAAAGCATCCTAAAAACTTTCACTTTGGGACATAAAATAGAGATCAATCCAAAGAATCAAGAGATTTCATCTCCCATATTCTTGATCCTTGTTTTATGGTCCAAACAAGATCTCAATACAAGAAGAGTATGGAAGCCAACAAATAAACACCCACTTCAAGTGACCTTAGCCAAACCAATGCAAAAATGAATCCAACAGAATCGAGCAACCCATTGACCCTCTCATCATAACAACATCCCCAAGAAGAAAATCAAGGAGAGGACCTCACTTTCAGAATGTCTCATGAGGAAATGGTAGAAATGCTCCAAAATCTAGACAACCATAGAATCATCAACATTATAATGAGACTTAACCCCTCGTTGTACATGCTTGAACTAGCAAAACAAGGGGCCAAGTTGCCGTCAAATTTTGATGTAAGTACTATCGTGGACACATCATTTCCCCCAATCTCATCCACCATCCCCATCTCATCTACACCTCCATCCCAAAACATCACACAAAACATTCCACAAATCACAACATCATTTGCTCCAACCCATCCCAATGTCAACAAGGGAAATGCATTTCTCAATGCTCTTCAATCACATCCCCTTGTTAATAATCAAAGTTTGGACGCAAACACCACATTGGAAAAAAATATACCCGAAAACCCATTACACAAGAATGTTCCTCTCACATTCCATCACTATCCATCATCATCATATTTTCACGTAGCACCACAAACACCTCTTCTCAAAAATTCACAAGAAGAGGGAGATACGTTCGAACTAGGGGGCTTATTCGACACCATGATGTTTTCACAACTCATGCCCCTCACCTTTCCACCTCTTTCACCATTACCATTATCATCTGCACCACTCCTTGGTTTAGGGCTTCCTCCCCTACCAAGTATCAATCAAACCTACATCCCAACCATCAATCAAAGCGTTGCACCAAACACTCAAAATTTATCATTGATATTGCAACAACAAATGATAAACACACAAGCAGTGGCAACATCATCAAACACACCTCTCACATCACAAAACATAGTCTCTCAAGGACCCATCACATCAATACCATTATCCAACATGCAAAACATCAACACAACATCATCATCTATCACCATTCCAAATCCACCACCACCTCCACCACCACCAACATTCACCATATCAAGCCAATATTATGCAACATTGCAAGCTACTTTTCAAATAGGATACCAAGAAGTCTAGAAACAAAAAGCTGTTCAACAAGCTCCCAAAGTTGCACAAGCTGCCAAAACTGCACAAGCCATAATAAAAGTGCAACAAGCACAACAAGCCCAAGCTTTATTGCAACAACAACAACAACAAGCTGCCCAAGCTGCACAAGTTGCACAAGCACAAAGAGTCATGCAAGTACAACTCTTATTATAGCAACAGGACACACAAGCACAAGCTGCACAAGGACAAATTCTTGCACAAGCAGCGCAATTGTAGGCATATCAACAAGCATTGAAGCAATACCAAGAGCAACAAGAAGTAGCATAATTGGTAGCCAAACAACAAGCATTGTGGGAACAACAACAAGCATTGTTGGAGTAGTAACAAGTGCAACAACAAGCCCAAATCCTAGCACAACAACAACAAGATCAATAGCAGGCATCGTTCATACAAAAGCAAGTAGAAGCCTACTTTTCTCACCATAACATGCAGATACCATCAAACAACACACCAACCAGCCCATCCATCCAACCCATAACCCAAACCACACCTCAAAATACTTTCATCCCACCCCCTGATCCGCAAAGTGATGTGATGACACAACTCAGGTTGCTCTAACAAGTGCTCAACCTTCAATCAAGGTGAACAACTAAAATGCCAAGCAACTTTTGTCCCTATCCATTTGATAGGAGCCTAGACATGAAACCATTCCCCAAAGGATTTGAAATCCCAAAATTTGACAAATATCAAGGGATGGGAAACCCTGAAGATCACATCAGGGAATTCTAGGTTCATTGTATGGAAGTCACATATGATGATACGTATCTGATGTGGCTATTCCTTAGGAGCTTGGTAGGTCCCACTATAGAATGGTTCTCTCGCTTACCCATAAGCATTAGAACATTCCAAGAAATCAGAGATGAATTCATTAGGAATTACACATGTAACATTACAATGGATGTCAGTCTCGAAGAACTCTATGCTCTAAAACAAGGAAAGAATGAGTCTTTCACCTCATTCCTTCAACGATGGTGATCCAAGGCCAATCAGAGCAAGTGGACCATGCTAGAAGAACAAGTCTACATAATCATAACCAACCTTGAAAGCTACCTATCATTTCATCTCAAGGTTTAGGGAATCACCACATATGAACAATTGATCTCCAAGGCGCTCAACATTGAAAGAGCCCTTGTGACCCAACCTGCCAAATTAACGTCATACCATGAGCCACAAAATAATCATCCACCATCAAACTACAATGATAAACCTTGTACATGGGAAAGAAACAAGAACATCACTAATGATGGCATCGTCAATGTCAAGGTGGTCATTAGTGGTCCATGCCAACATACACCCACACCGAAAATCCAAACACAACATCAAAACACTCATCACACAACATATCAACCTAATAACAATCCAATCGTCAACAATCTCAATGACCAAAGGGGACTGCCACAACACAAAACTTATCCAAAATGCAAATACGCTATTTTGGGGGAACCATTGGAGGACATAATGAAAAAATTGATTGATGAAAAACTTATCAAACCTCCTACATTCAAAAACTACCAAGAACCTCCTACATTCAAAAACTACCAAGAACCTGATGTCAAACCTCCATAGTATAATGAGAACCAACTTTGAAAATTTCACAAAATCAAAGCTCATACCATGAACAGCTGCATGAGACTCAAAAATATCATCCAAGATCTTATCGACAAGAAAATCATAAACGTGGAAACACCCACAGGAAATCAAGATCTTAAAATCTACATGAATCCGATGCCAAATCATGGCAACAAAGGGAATAAAAATGGTAAAGGGAAGGGAAGTGTAAATCATGTATACGAAACAGTCATTGCTTCCCTAAATGATGACTACATGGTCATCACCATCAAGGGTGCCCATGCTGAAGATTGTGGAGTCACCACAAGAGGTGGCAAAGTCACCATTGCAGGATCATCCCAACCTCACAGAGTCCCTTCATCTAGAGCCATTCCGCATACCTACAATGTTGTAGAGCAACTCAAGAGAATTCCAGCACACATCTCCATCATGGAGTTGTTAAAAATCTCATCAGCGCATAAAAATATCCTTGAGGAAGCATTAGCCTCATCCACTATCCCCGCAGATCTCGATGTAGAGCAATTCCAAGCTATGGTTAGAAATATCATAACACCTAATCTCCTTACATTCTCTAACCAATATTTCCCTGCCCAACCATCTCGCAACTACGCACTTCACTTGGAAGCCATTGTAAACAAAAGAAAAATCAAAAGGATCTTGGTGGATGGAGGTGGAAGTTTGAACATCTGTTCTCTTAGCCTCACCAAGCAATTAAAAATATCAGAAGATTCCATCGACAAAGGCAAGGGCATCACAATCAGAGCATATGATGACCAAGAAAGAGTGTTTCAGGGCATAATTAAGCTCCCTATCCAAGTAGGGCCAACACTCATGGAAACCACATGTCAAGTCTTGGACCTTGAATTGCCATACAATATCCTCCTAGGATGCCCATGGATTCATGCGATGAAAGCCATAGCATCAACCTTCCACCAATGTGTGAAATTCACACATAATGGACAAGAGGTTACCATTCATGGAGATCCTGAGCCATTTTCATATTGCAAGAGTCTTGAGGCCAAGTATTACAAAATCCCCCAAGTGCCAAAAAATGATGAGGGACCATCCACACAATACATCGATCCCACCACTCTCATGTCCATTTTTTTGATAGAGACACCCACCATTCCCACCATATCCGACATCAAACTCATCATCCAAGATGATAGTTGTGGAAGTTACAGACTCCCTAACAATGCTTTTGTGATAGGAGAGTTACCACAATCTCCTAGATCACGGGGACGCCCACAAGAAAATCAAGCTTCCACATCACAAACATATCCTGAGGATTATCCCAAATTCACAAGATGGGGAGACCATGGTCATGAGGTCATTGAAGTAGATCCATCTCACATGTTGTATCAAGATGAAAGACCGACAGCTAATTTACCAGTGGATGAAAGAAGCAAAGGCCTACACATGATGCTTGCAATGGGCTATGACTGAAATCAAAGACTAGGACAAAATGACAATGGGCTCATGATACCTATCATGCCTGAGACGTGACCCATAACAAATCTTGGTCTTGGATGTGCCACTCTCAGAATAACCATACATGGCTGAAGTCCGCCGTTTAGAGCTGCTAATGTTTCTCCTCAACCAGTACTAGTACAAGTACATTCACCAATAGTCACAGGTAGGGACACACATAATTTTATAACTGAGCCCTATATTAGTAGCAATGATGAAGATACCTTATCCAATCTACCTAGGCTATTTGAAGATACCACCCTGTGTATGATTAGTAGCATATCCTTTGAACCAAATAGTCAAAATCATGAGATTCATTTAGTCTACCCCCAACTGATCAACTATGACCAATGAGGACCACCAGTTCTCGATACATTTGAAAATGATGAAGCACTCTTAGAATTCATGGGATTGAGGGATAACATTCCAAATGGAGATCATAAGGTAGGATTTATAATGGAGTTGGACACACATGCCTATTATGGGGAAATGATTGAATCCTTTAGTCACAAAAGTGAGAAACTAAGAATCATATCCAAGTCCTTGAGTGAAAACCACACTATGGCACTCTCTGACAAGAAAATAGTAAAAGGAAAGGACGTATCCAATGGTGAAAACCTCTTTGAGGCACCCAAGGATGAAGGATTCAATCTTCCTCTAAGAGCTATTCATCAGGAGAAGTTAGCAGTCTTGGCCGAAAAATGCAATCTGGTCAACATAGGAACATAGGAGGCCCCACACATCACATTTTATGCAGAATCACTATTATCAGAAGAGCAAAAACTCCTAGCAGCATTCCTAAATTAGAGACAAATAAACTTCACATGGAGTTATGCTGATATGCCAGGGCTAGATCTAGAGACAATTTTCCATCATTTAGTAGTATATCCAGAAGCAAAATCGATCAAACAAAAGCTTTAAAAGATGCATCCTCAAATAGCCTTATTAGTCAAAATGGAGTTCAAAAAGTTGTTAGATGCAGGATTTATCCAACCAATTGATTATCCAGAATGGGTATCAAATTTAGTAGTTGTTTCAAAACCTAATGGAGCTATCAGAATCTATACGGACTTCAGATATTTGAACAAGGCATGTCCCAAGGATGATTTCCCACTTCCCAATATTGACATGATAGTTGACATGAGAGCAAGGCACGAGATGCTATCACTGATGGATGACTTTTTAGGATATAATCAGGATCATGATAGCAAAATAAGATCAACATAAGACAACTTTCACTTGTCCATGGGGGACCTACTACTGGAACATGATGCCATTCAGCCTAAAGAATGTAGGAGAAACCTATCAAAGGGCCATGACATGATTCACAAAATAGTCAAAGACTATGTCGATGACATTCTAGCTAAGTCAAGAAAAAGATAAGATCATATAGCAACCCTAAGTGCTATCTTTGACAGACTGGAGGAATACAAAGTCAAACTAAATCCCAAGAAGTACATCTTTGGTGTACAATCAGGTAAAATTCTAGGATACATAGTCTCCATGAGGGGTATCGAGGTGGATCTGGCAAAGGTGAAAGCAATCCTTGAGATGGAAGCACCAAAAACATTAAAACAATTGAGAGGCCTCCAAGGCTGACTTCAATCCATCCAACGATTCATAGCACAATTGGTAGATAAGTAGAATCCATATTCTCACCTACTCCACAAAGGGGTAGTGTATAAATGGGACACAAAATGTGAAGAGGCATTCAACAAGATCAAGGAATATCTATTGACACCACTAGTGTTAACACCACCTATCCCGAGAAAGCCATTGATCTTATATGTGTCAGCAACAACAGCAGCCCTTGGAGCTCTTCTTGCTCAACATGATGAAAACATAACAGAGAGGGCTATCTACTATATTAGCAGGACAATGGTCGGCCACGAGCTAAATTACTCATTCATTGAGAAAGCTTGCCTTGTAGTAGTGTTTGCATCCCAAAAATTCAGACACTACATGTTGGCACACAAGATAAAGCTCATTGTGAAAATTGATCCCCTCAAGTATCTCCTATCAAAGGCAATGCTCATAGGAAGAATGGAAAATGGGTAATGATATTGTCAGAGTATGACATTGAGTATGTTGAGTGAAAAGCCATTAAAGGTCAAGTTATTGTAGATCAACTAGCAGAAGCACCTATGTATTCTGAGAATCCCCTTGTCTCATAGTTTCCAGATGAGTCTATTTTTAACCTCAATGTCATTGATCACTAGAAACTATACTTTGACAGCTCATATACACAACATAGATCAGAAGCTGGTGTCTTCTTCATCACCCCATAGGGGGACTACATACCAAGGTCATACAAACTAGCATTTCCTTGCACAAATAACATAGCAGAATATGTGGCTCTGATTATAGGTCTCATGATAGCAGTACAATGGAATATCATAGCTCTCAAGGTCTATGGAGACTCACAGTTGATCATAAATCAAGTCAATAATGAATATCAGATTAAGGATGATAAGCTCACTCCATACAAGAAATTGGTGGAGACTGTAAAGGAATCCTTCATTGACATAACATTTGAGCATATTCCAAGAACCAACAACAGAGTAGCAGATGTGATGGCGACAATTGAATCCTTGCTGAATATCCCTAACAATGTCCCAAGATACAAATTTCTAATTAAGCAGCTTCTCATTCCCGCATTCGAGGTGCCAGAATTGGAATTCGTGTGTGAAATTGTTGGTCCAGGTGATCCTTGGTACCATGACATCTACACATATCTTCACATAGGATTCATACCTGCTGACCTCCCATCAAACCTAAAATGAACCTTTATCAAAAAGGCATCTAGATTTGTCATCCTAGGTGATACCTTATATTGTAGAAGCATAGAAGGTACCTTGCTACATTGTATAAACATTGAGGAATCATTAACCGCTCTAACCAAGGTTCACAACAGTATTTATGGCTCACACTCGAGCGAAATGACCATTGCCAAGAAACTGCTGAGGCTAGGGTATTACTGGCCCACAATGGAAAGAGAAGTGCATGATCATGCTAAAAGGTGTTTACAATGTTAGCAGCATGGGGACCTCATCCATGCTCCATCTCAAGAGCTTCACCCGATCATCACACCATGGCCCTTCTCATAGTGGGGACTTGATCTCATTGGAAAAATCACTCCCACCTCATCCAATGGCCATAAATTCATTATCATTGCAACTGAGTATTTCACAAAGTGGGTGGAATCCATACCCATGACGTATATCACTAGGACTTAGATCTCAAAATTTATCCTAAACTATCTCATATGTCATTACGGTGTCCCACAAGCCGTTATCTCAGATAATGGGACACCATTCAAGAACCAAGAGGTTCACGACTTGTGTGAGAAATTCAAAATCTAGCATCGCTTCTCCACCCTGTACTATCCCCAAGGCAATGGCCAAGCAGAATCTATGAACAAAACCATCCTCAAAATCCTCAAGAAAATAGTCAATGACGTAGGTCGTGACTGGCACTTGCAGCTTACTCTTGCCCTCTAGGCTTATCAAACCACCATCCGCACACCCACCAGCGCCACTGCATTCTCTTTGGTCTATGGATCAGAAGTTGTACTCCCCATTGAGATCGAGCTCCCATCCCTCAAAATATCATTGCAAAATCTCATCACTGATGATGACTATTGGGTATCAAGATTAAACGAGCTGGAGCTACTAGGTGAGAGAAGGATAGATGCTTTAAATCACCTACAATTCTACCAAAATAGACTCAAACGAAGCTACAACAAGAAAATTAGAAGCAAGACTTTCCAAGTCAGAGAATTGGTCTTAAAAGAAAATCAGAAGAATGTCTCGATTCCTAGTAGAAAAGGCAAGTTCAAACCCAATTGGTTAGGACCTTTCATCGTCATAGCAAGCTATAAATCAAGGGCATATCAGCTATCAACACCCAAAGGAGAAACTATGTAGGAGCTAATGAATAGCTCCCATCTCAAAAAAATTTATGCCTAATTATTTCAAGGTATAGAACCAAAAAATCCAAAAAAATCAGAAAAAGTCTTGAAAAAATGGTTACTTTAGCAAAAACCTGGCAAACAGGGTTCTTGGTAAAAACAAAAAATTTGAAAAAGCAAAAAAATCAAAAAAAATCAAAAAAAGGATAAAAAAAATTGTCCTCTAGTGAAAACCACTTTGATGGCACTTTGGGCAAGTACCTTGGTGAAAACCTGGAAAATAGGCGCCTTGTGTAAATAAGCACTTTCCATCCACTAGGACCTTTATGGCTTAATCTGCATCATCCATCCATTTCACTTCCATCATCCATCACATTCAGGTCTTCATCCATCACTCATCCACTCACATCTGCACCATAGCTTGGTCCTGTTTTCGTATTGTGATCCCTCCTAGTACTACTCGACCCATCCTCAAGGTCAGTTTGTCCTACCTTTATCAAAGTAGTTGGTGCAAGAGCACCCAACGCCTTCAAGGAGATCTTCAAAGGTCAGAAGTGTGCAGGGGTCAGGAGGACCTTTCCATCAAATCAAAACATCAACTATGACCTTTTAAAGCCTATAATGGCATTTGGAAAGGATAAATGTGTTAAGAGAGTCAACTGTCCTAAGGGTCCTGATAAGGACCCTAGGGCCAAAATGCTATGTAAATGGGATTGTCATGTTCTAGGGGTTTAATTAGTAATATAATGCTTTAATTAGGTCAAATAAGGTTAGATATTGAAGATCCAATAGTTTTTAGGTGGTAGATTTTAATAAGTTTCAAGTTTGTAAATTCAAATTTTCAAAAATCCACCTTTGGGTGGGAAGGTGTGTTTAGGGTGTTTTAGCAATAGTTAAGCATTCTTATCAATCCCAAATAGTTGGATCAGTTGGGAAAAGGATATACAAAGCCAAAATAATCATTTTTAAGGAGGTTGGGCATGTGGAGAAGTGATTGTACAGACTGTTCTTAGAAAAAATAGAAAAGCTTTAGTTTTTGCATCTTTTTGTGTTCTTTTTGATGTTCTATTGATTCCTATTGAAATTTGATTCATTTTTATGGCTTAAGGACTTGCATTTACATGATCTAAGACCTTTGTATGCTATGAAAGTCAATAGAAATCAATTTTTGGTACAAAACTTCTGACTATCCTCAAGGAAACACAAAATTTGCACTAGTTTTGAGGGTTTTTCATGATGAATGATCCATTTCATGGGAATATATGACTGAGACCAATGAAATGGATTATAATTAACTTGTATAATATCAATCTAGCAACCTAAATTGTAGGAAAGAGGAATCAAGTGGTGTACACCAAGAAATTAGAGTGAAAAATGCTTGAAGATGGAGGCTAGGGTATAGCAGTAGAAGATCTGCCTTAAGGAGGGGTATTTTTTTTTAGTTGCAATAGTTTATACATGTTGAATTAATGGTGAAAAGTCTAAAATTAGGATCTGGAAGTGTTTGGAAATCCTAGAACCAAGAAGCCCTAGTTTTGAGGCAAGTTTTGGAGGGTTTTGTGGTTGAGCATGTTAGGGGTGTCATAGAAGCCTAAAAAATTGGAATCCTTAAGGCACTATTGAAAGTTTCATGGTCAGGGGTTGAGTTTAAAGAGGGGTTGCTTTGGAAAAGAGGGCTAATTAGGCCTAGTTTTTGAGGAAACAATAGATTTTGGTTGGTGAGTTTTGAAACAAGTGCCATCAGGGAGTTGATATGTTGTTTGACATCATAAAACAAAACTTAATCAGACACTAGATTGGGAGTTCCTTTGGAAGGTTTGTGAGAAAATCCACAAATCCTTCGCTAGAGGCCTAATTGGGCTAGAAGGCTACTTAAGGAGCAAAGGTGAGTTTTGGTCTAAGCCAGAGGGTTAGGGCTTGAAAACCATTCAAGTCAGGTTAGGTTGAGCCCTTTGAGATCACTCTAATGGTTTGGAACCATAAGGGAAGCCAATAAGTCATGAATGCAAAGTTGAGGCCTTATCTCCATGTTGGCACCTAGATGAAAGGTTGAGAGTGAATCATTGTTAGTCTTGTAACTTGGTGTTTCTTTCAAAGTCCCTAACCCTCTACATCAATAGTCTATTACATCACATTGGGGGCACATTCTCATTGGATTGGATTCATGTATATTCTTAAAGTCCTCAAATTAGAAAATTCAAAAATGTCAAAACATCAGAAAAGCCAAAAACATTAGAAAATTAGAAAATCCAAAAACATTCAAAACATATCAAAATCCAAAAATAGGTCAAAAAGTAATTCAAAAAGTCAAAAATAGGGTCATCTTGTCAAACTACATCATCTCTGAGCTTGAACATAGGCAAGGTTGATCTTTGATCATCCCCCAAGACATTTAGGTTAGTCCTATAGGAGTTCATCATAATAAACTGACATTTCATCTATAAATCGGTCAAGTCATCAATCAAAATATGTGGTCTCTACGTGTATAACATAGGCAAGGCTAATATGTCGATCAACCCTCGAGACCCCTAGGATAGGTCTCTAGGTTAGTTTCTTGGTCAAAATCTCAGAAAATCCCAAAAACATTGGAAAACCAAAAATCAAAACATTTGTAAAATTTCAAAAAATACCAAAAATAGCCTTAGAACATTACAAAACATCAAAAACATCCAAATATTTGAGAAAAATCCATCTCATCTCACTTATACCTGCAATAAACATTACTCATATTAAACTTATCATCATCAACAACCTTTGGTGAAACAATTAGAAACAAGTCTAGTAGGTTAAAGGGATAAATCCAAAAATGTCAAGTCATAAGTCTAAGTCACTACGTAAGCAATCTGGTTATCTCTTCGTATTGGTAACTCATCATCTTAATTGGTCCCATATCAATCATCCCTTATAAATGAAATGATGTGCTGCCATCCACTAACATGTCCTAGGATGAATCCTTCCTACAATGAGCATTATCTTGTGGCAATAAGTTTCACTCATCATCCTTAGAAAACATATCCTTTTTCCATTAGTGGTATTGAAGAGCATCAGTTTGTTTGTTTACTTGGTCTTTATCTTTTTAACTTATCTTATTTGCACTCATTCCAAGGACGTCTTGATGATATCCCAAAACAATGGATTTAGAGAAATAGGAATGGGGGCAATAATCATTATGTTTTATCTACTGTGCTTGTTGGAAATTCTTGTAATATAACTTGGTGAATACTTTCTTTGTTAGGAATGTGTGGAAGAAGTCTACAACAACTTGTTGACTATTACAGGGATAGGTTTACCTTTCCGTGTTTTGGTCTGAGGTGTCTAAAATTTTTGAAGTGCATCCTAGCAAGGTTTTTGTATGTCAAGTGTGAACAAGAATACTCCTATCTATTTTTTGAGTCAAAGTCCATCACACTAGGTACCACACCATCTTGGTTTGCTATACCTCGATGCATCGTACCAAGTGTGTTATCAAACATAAAAAAAATTGGCCCTTTGAAAATCCCAATTCCTTGGAAAGTATCATCATCATCATCATCATCATCTGCATTCACGTCATTATGCATCTTGTTGAAATGACTTCTTTTCTTACTAATTATTCTAACAAAGTACTATGATAGTTGATCATCATCACCATCACCGGCATCAATCTGGTATCCACAAATCATTAATATATTGCATACACATCTCATATAAAAAGCATATCATATAGGAAACATACACACCACATTCCACCCATTACATTACATCTCATAGCATTATATTGATCATTGCATAAGCATTCATTTGCATTTCATAAGAACTTCATATTATTATTACATAAATCACCACATAACATGAACAAAAGCATCTCATAATCATAAACAATAGGAGCATAAGCATTAATTCATTAGGAATATATATCATCGCATTAACATATCATTGCATCACATACATCATCATTTAGGATAATAATATTTGTTATTCTATGCATCTCATACCATCATTTCATTTGCATCATATCATATTCACCCATAAATCAACTCATATATAAGATTTTTTTCCCATCATTGCATATACTATAAATTAAATCATTTCACATATCACATCGGCATAAAATAAATAACATCATTACATAAACATCATTTGCATCCATAAAAATATCACTGCAAAGCATATAGAAATAAACCATCCATGCATAAATAAAAGTACACGATACATCTCATCAAAATCGGCTCATATATATATCAACTGTCATAGTACAAAAAAATAATCGGATCACTATACATATGTGTCAATTAGTACAAAATGCCTATCAGGCTATCAAAAATGAGCCCATAAAGCACAAAAGGTACATCATAAAGATCTAGATCAAGCCCGATCTCTGTGGATGCTGCCCTCACCCCTGTCACCGTGACCCTCTGGTGGTCTCTGACTGGCCCGCTCTGAGTACTTTGGGACCTAGTCTACTCTAGGAACTATATCGTGCTAGGCTCGATGGTAGTACTCTGCCTCTTGAACAACCTCTCTGTAAGATCGGACTAGCACTGTACCCTACAAGGATGAAGAGGTTATCATGCCCTCAATCTGCTACCTGCAACCTAGCTCTATTGCTGCCTGTAGCTCTGCAACCTGTCTCTACTGCATAGCCTAATCCCTCTCTACTCTCAGCCACTCTCTGTCAGTCCATGCCTAGTCCCTCTCAACTGTCACTACCTGTACCTGTGCCTGTAACTACAAGATCAAGGCATCTCATGCATCTACCTACCCTGCTAGCTGTGCATGGACCTAACCCTCACCCTCGGCTCATGGTGGTGGGACAGGCGGGTCCTACTGCTAGTCCTGCATAAGGACATCCCCATGACCTAGCATAACTAAGGGCACCTCTGGTGGGTCCCGTTGGATCTCGATCCTCAGACCTCACCCTCGCGCTCATCCTATGCCCCTGCCTCTGACCCTATATGCCTCTGGGTCCTCACCTGGAATAGTCAACTAGAGAGGAGGCCTGAACCAATCCCTGTATGCCTGTGTCGTGCCTGGATCTGCCAATCCCTGATCATAAGTGTAATGCCAAGAAAGTGAACAAGAAATAGATTAGAAGCAAACATGCAATACTAAAATCTAAATGCAAATCTAATGTTAAGCAACAAAGAAAAAAGAAAAGTAAAACGTAAACAAATTGAAACAATTTAACCAATTCAAACGTATTTCTAGAATCTAGACCCGAAAACCACTCTAGTGCAATTCCTACAAGACTTCTTGGAAATAGTCTCATAAGATACGTGGGGTCAAAAGCAACATCTATGCATATGGTAGAAAATTCCCTTATATGTTCTAGTGGATTTCATTTTCCATTGTACTTAGGGAGATTCGGTATGACATATCCATGAGGGAAAGGGGTCATGCACAATGATCTATCAAAGGGAAATGGGCATATGTCCTTTGTTGAAAATGATTTCTTAGTTGACACCGGCATGTTATCCATTTGTGTTTGTAAGACGTAAACTTGGGTCTAAGATGTGCTAGGGGGATTATGCGGATCCGTGTATGTGTTCTAAAATCCAAAGTCTCATGATGGGTTTCGATTGAACGTTGGCATCTGAGGTGGATTTGGATTCAAAATGTTGGTAAATGTGTTCTAGTTTGGAATCTGCATAAATTGGTGTTGACCTGGGATCTGTGTAAATGAATTCTAAGTACCAGTTTGGGAGAGTAGATTCTGACTCGAAAACTATGTGAATGGATTTTGATTGCCATATTGGAAGGAGGGAATGCCCCCTATTTGTGTAATTCATGGTATAGTACTAGTGACTGGAGCACTAGGTATGGCCATCGACTGTGGTATGGTGCTCATGATACTAGCGTTAGGTATGACCATTGATTATGAACTTGTGACACCGACATAAGGCATAGAGGTTGAGGTTTTAGGTCTTTTACTCCCAATGGGAGGACTGAAGGGAGTGGATGATGAAGCCCCTATAGTGAAATTAAATCCTGATGTCATGCTAGATGTACGAAATGGGGACTTATTGACTGTTGTACTCTATGTAGGTGTACTAGATGGCATAGTTGTGCTAACCTGAGGCATAGTAGTACTAGCAGTGGTGGTATTTTTCCTTTGTGTAGGTTGAGTTTGTAAGGTGCTGATATCAAATCCTATAGGTAAGGTAGCGTCTTCAGCTAGCAATTTGGCTAAGTATCATTGTCGATCATTTGCTAGGTACTCAACTATGAAAGAGGCAAACTCAGGGTCCTGTGCGGCAGTGTCTACATCCTCTACTGTAATTTTCTAGTGGTGAAGTTGTCTAATAAAGTCTTATGAGGTCTTGAAGAAAATAGATTGATAAATTTGTTTGGGTTCGACATGTTTTATCTCTCTCTTCTCTTAGACCTAGTTTCAACCATGTAAGACAAGCTCAATATGCGGGAAATGCAAAACTATATCTATGAATAGTATAACCCTAGTCTATGTTTTTGGGATTTTCCTTATGCAAAATAAGGAATGTTCTAGGATGACACTATCCTAAAATCTAAAGATGCAAGACCTAAGCAAGGTTATAAAATAATCAATTCTATAAACCTTAGGCAAAGGGACCAACTACCTAAAGTCTAACCAAGGCATCAATTTAGTTTAAGTCAAGGAACCAATGTAGGATGAGGATCAAAGACAAGTTGAGTTTCCTAACTAGAATGATGAGCTAGGAGGACTCTTTGTAGGACAAAGGATAAATTGATAAAACTAGGTTCAATGACAGATTTCGTTGACACTGACTTTTCTAGAGTGTAGATGGTGGACTAGTCCTAAAGTTTGTAAAAGTGACCTTTCTAGAAGTTTAATGCAAGGTAATATGTAATCTAAG
The DNA here is from genome assembly GCA_007258455.2 of Sequoia sempervirens. Lineage (NCBI taxonomy): Eukaryota > Viridiplantae > Streptophyta > Pinopsida > Cupressales > Cupressaceae > Sequoia > Sequoia sempervirens. Next base: position 14,739 of record VDFB02260592.1, on the reverse strand, counting down.
ATGAAACTAAACTTTGAATTAAGACAATTATGGTAATGAACAAATGAACCTAAAGGATGCAAAATTGAGCAAATCATTTCAGGTTTCTATTCAAGGACTGTTTGTGAAAAGACAACTGAAACTCGTATAATCGTGTTGATTGGATAGTGACTGTGAATTCTGGTTTTCTGATAATCAGATAGATGCATCTCAGGATTTCATAGATACAGTTCAAGTTAACAGTTGCAGTTTTCCAGTGATCAATTGCATTTCTCTAGTAAATTTCAATGTGTGACTCTGACAAATGTGGTTAACCTTCTAACAGATGTGACTCGTAATGACAGTTGTGACCCAGAATATAACGCATGCGGTTTTTGCAAAGAAATTGTGAGCTAAACTAGCAAATGCAACTCAAAATTAAATAGATGTGACTCAAAGCTAAACAAATGTGACTCATGATAATAGATGTGACTCAAAATTCAACATATGTGACTCTAAATAATAAATGTGACTCAAAATTAAATAGATACGACTCTAAAAATCAATTGTGACCTTCTGGTGAATAGTTGCGACTCTCTGTGAATTTTCAATGATGAGATTTAAACTAACTCCATTTTCTGTGATCAAATTTTGGTAATCAAAGACAATCATAAGACAAAGTGTTTTTAGTTTTGATTTTGGACTCAAAGAACATTTAAGTTGATAATAGATAAGCACATCCTAATAGGCCAAAGGCCTAGGGTTTGTATACTTGGTATAGCCAACTGAAAATACCCCGGATTGGTGATAAACACCTTTCCTTCTCGAGAGTGGATAGGTTAGAAATTTGGTGGCATTGGCTCTCCTCCATGGCTCATTAACATCATTCGAGCACACCAATTTCAAATTCTTTGGGAAATGACCTCCCAAGAACTGCTATCTCTACTCAAGGGGATCAGTAGTGAGTGTCTTCAGGCATGATACTGTACCCTATGCTATACCAAGCAATGGCCACAAATAGGTTGGTCTCTAAAAAAAAAGGTATTTAGTACGGGCATTCCATTCATGGGGCATGATCCATATGGCAAGATTCCCCTTTCGAATCCCTCTTGTCGGAACCATACTTGTGATTCTTGGGTTTTCCCCAAGAACCCACTTTTATATACCGAATGGAAGTCCCTCGGGTTCAGGGTGCTATCGGTCTGAGTTGTCCTGGGGTGAGTAATTTTTCCCACCAGAACAAGCCCAAGTTCTAGAGTTGGTAACCATTTCTTTTACATCCAGGATCACACGGATGCGCAAGGGGAGAGGATACTTCGATGTACCAAGTCGTGAGGGTAACCAAACTTGTGCTTTCACACCAAAAATATTAGACACTTGTTAATTTTAAACCAAATGAAAGATTTTCTATGCTACCAAACAATTTATTTCAAAATTAACTAGGGTCTTCGACAAGCATCCTACAGAAAAACTCGTTAGTAGTTTTCAATTATCATCTTCGTCAATCATCTTGCAAAAGCTTGTTAACTCCAAAAGGCCACACGTTGAAAATCAAATATTAGTAACACACAAATTAATTGAAAATTTTATATTTTCAAAAATAGAAATAAAGGTTACCAGTCAATTGTGTCGTTGTGTTACCAGTCAGATGCATCGATATTTTCTTCAATTGCGTCTCATTATTCACTAGCCAATTGTAGTTCAGGAATTGTCAGATGCATCATAGTTTGTCAGATGCATTACTTCTAGTGTCAGATGTGGTTTAGGAAGTCAATTGCGTCACTTCGTCAAACTGATGTGTCATTCTGTACAAAAAACCTACAAAAATAAAAATAAAAATCTATGGATATGCGAAGATGGTGTCTTCACGTCGGGTTCACTAAATGTAATGGCAAGAAAGTGCACAAGAAATAGATTAGAAGAAAACATGCAATACTAAAATCTAAATGCAAATCTAATGTTAAGCAACAAAGAACAAAGGAAAGTAAAATGTAAACAAACTGAAACAATCTCACCAATTTCAAACGTATTTCCATGATTCATCTCAATTTCCCTTCTCCATTTTGCTTGTGTAGTATAATTTCCCTCATATTTCTCGTAAGTTCATGCAAGTATAGCTTAAGATAGTGATTACCAAAATATCAAAGATTCAAGACAAGTGCTCGCAAGATTCAGAAAGAGATTTCAATTTCGAGAGAGATTGGAATGAAGAATGACAAATCAATTTATAGAAAATTGATTATTCAGACGACAGGCCATGATTGAAAGATCAACGGATGGTTGAGATTGACTGATTGGACATGCATTCTAATAACTGTTAGAGGTGACATGAGTGATACAAATTAGAAATAGAATTAAAGATTAAATAGATGATTTAATCTTCAATTTGGTATTAAAAAACAAAAGAAATATCTTTGCATGACAAAGATAAAGATTGATTAAAGCAACTCATGTTCGAATGCGCACACAAGGTTTAATTAATTAAATAAGAATATTTAATTAATCCGCATGTACATGCAAATGAGTTAGAACTGGATGATTGAATGATTTGATGAAGAGATTACTCGAGAAAGCCACTCAGACATTAAATCAAGAGTTAACTGAGTGATTAAAATAGATCTTGAGTCAAGTCAAAGTGAATACTTAGATAACTCACACAATTATCTAAAATATAGAGGAATGCGTTAAAATAGAATTTATGAATTAAATAATTCATTTAATTCAAGATTTGATATTTGGAGAATAATTAAATAAATAAAGAATTTATTTAATTATAGTTGAAGTATGATAAAGAGTAAATTAAATAAGAATTTATTTAATTTGACAAGAATAAGGTTAATTAGTAACATAATTAAATAAAAGCGTTTATTTAATTAATTTGATAGAATAAAGAAAATGTGAATTAATTAAATAATTAAGATTATTTAATTAATGGAAGAAATGAAGACTATAGATAATAATTAAATAATTGACATTATTTAATCATGACTATGAAGAATACGAATTATGAAGAATATTGAAGTCGCAGGCCTAAACCAAATTTCGGTGTCTATAATAGGCCCAAGGTCAGACCACCAAATGTCAGAAGCTGTCAACCACCTTTGCAGTAGGAATGTCAAGCCCCCATGACACTTGTGTCATGCTACGTGCAAACACGGCTATGTAGCCGTCATCTGACCGATGCTGTGACTCTCCAAACTGACGTTGCACACGCCCTAGCAGGTACCTCTCTATCATGGTATGCTCCTGCGCCTGCATGTATCTGTCCTGGCGACAATAAAAGAGCCGATCTGCATCGTCAACCCATCTAGGTTGACCGAGGTATAGTCTCCAAATGAAAACGAGAATTTCATCTATGACTTGCCTCCAGTAGGGGATCCCATGCTCTCTAGTATGTGTGAATGACACACCCCCTTGGTATCGTGCCACAAGGGCATCGTCTGCCCCCATCGGAACTGGAACCACTCATGGACGTAGCACAGAAATGTGCTCCCACACCCAAACAAGTAGCAAGGTAACTCTGTCTCCCAATGCTCTACCATCTGCATAGGCATACTCGTGGAAATCTCTGTAGAGTGAAGCCAAAAGCACTGACCCCCATGCAAATCAAACTGGCCTGTCCCGGACCATCCTCTCCAAGCAGTATCCCCATCCAGGACTGAAGTACTGCCCTCATCTGTTTGGGGCAACCAAACCTGAAATAATAGCCACAATCACCCAGTGGAAGGGAGGTGCTATAACTCTGTACCTCTCTAGTTTGATCTGCCCCTCATAGTAGATAATGTCTCGAGTGGTGAGGACTTGGGTGCAGCAAGTGCATCCCTCCTCCATGTTGTAGATCACCCAGCAGCCATGAATGGGTAATCGTAATATCTGCCAGACGTCCTCCAATGTGACAGTTGCCTCACCAGTGGAAAGATAAAATGATGACGTCTCCCTGTGCCACTGCTCCGCCAGTGCTGACAACATCCCGAGGTGTGTGCACATAGGTGCCGCATACGCAATGTGCCATAGTCCTGCGACACCTAGCCAATCCTGATCTCTGTCACAAGTCCTGAAGAACACTCGCCAAATCCCACGATCGGTGCTCCAGAGAATAGAGCTCCCTGGGTCCGTCCTGTATCAGCAAAGTCGACATGTTAATTTTTTTTTTGAAAAATTCCTAACCTAACGCCTCAAATTGGTTCCTAGCGATGCAGTTTATGAACGTGTCATAGTTTGAGTTTCCTCAAACTTTGACATTGGACCCAAAAATTTTCTGAATAGCGTCACCATGGTGCACTTTAGCCCCCAGCGTCACAGTTTTCATGAAAAGGGCGTTGTCGTGGCACACTTTTCCAAACTAGCCCACAAGTCCCAGTGGAGCTCGAGCCCAGCGATGGAGTTTTTAAATTCTAAATTGCACTGCTGCAACACAAAATGGCAATTAGTGGTGCACTTTAAACACTAAGTGGCACTATAATAGCACCGCTGGAGGTGAGCTCATCATTAAACATGCAATAAATGCATTAAAACAAAAAAATGAAGCTTAAGTTAGGGTCACATACCGGGGCACCGATGCCAGGTGGCCACTGATAAGTCTGAACTCGGTCTGAAATATGCAGAGGAAGTTGTTGTTGCTCCATATCATCAGGAGGTCAGAGCTCGATTCTCAAGGTTTGCTAGCGGAGGTGTGTGAACATGACTTGAAAGTGACCCCTCGGGCCCCTTTAAAGCCTAAAAATTAGGGTTTTTTGACCCTCTAGGGCTGTCTTGCTAGGGTTTTGGACCCTTGAACCTATTTTCGTCTATTCGAGGCTTGTTTTTCATTTTTTTATTGCGTTTGGACATATTTTTAGCCTCTCAGACTCTTTTCGGACCTGTCAGGAACTTTGTCACTTTTTTTGCGAGATCACCCAAAAAAATGGAAATTTTCATCCAATCTCTCGAGGGGGCATTATAATGGCATGTTTTCTCTTGCCATGCAACAGTGGGGCAAGTTTTTAATAATAATTTTTTTTTGGCTTTGATCGAGATCATGTATTCTTTGAACCAACACAATGAGTGCATTGCTTCAAAGAGGGGCAAAATGTAGACATCGAAAATATACTAATTTGACATCGTGCACCTAATCTTGACTTACTAACACCATTTCTTCCTGAATCATTCCTCGGTCTAACCATTTAATCAAATTCCCTTATCTGATTAAATTCATCAATATTCATCTCTTAATTAAATAAATCATTTTATCTAATCAAGTCAATCTCCTATTAATTAAATCAATTTATCTGATCTAATTATCCCTATTTAATTAAATAATCAATTTATTTGATTAAATCCCTAAAATATGTCCATTAAATTAAATAAATTAAAACCTTATTTGATGTAATCTAACACCATCCCATTTAATTAAATAAATCAAAATATTTATTTAATTAGCCTCTTACCATATTCCTCTCTTATCTGATTTAAATAAATCCATAAATCTAAGTCAGATAAGTCAAATCATCTAATCTCCTATTAAATTAATTATACCCTTGATTAATTTAACCTCATCTCATGTCACATCCTCTAGATAATGCAAGTTGCACATGAAAAGAAATTTAATTCATTTATTAAATCCCTATTTTCCTCACAAGGCATCTTTTTGGAATATTCTCTCATTTTGAATTTAAAATTTTCAAGTCAACATGTACATCCAACAAGGCATTTAAAACATCTTACATGTCATTTTCCTTGAGCCAAGTGGCATTTATTTCATTTTCCCTTCCCTCTTACATGTCATTTCAACAAATTTGAATTTCAAATATTGGCATTTATTGGCACAAACCCCAAATCTTGCACAACCATCATCCATTCATAGCTTGACAAGTGGCACCATATCATTGGATGAATGTTAGTCCCACATTGCTCAAATTTAGGCATTCATCCATCTTTAAATCCTATAAATGAAGAACTCCTCTCCTCATTTCATCATCCACAATCCAAGCAAAGTTACCATGCTAAAATACTTAGCCATTTCCATTCATCCATCTTGAGTTCTTAGCTAGGTTATTGTAGATTTTGTTTGGAGCTCTCACCATTTCATCAAAAGTGGATCATCAATCTCTTCAACATTAGAATCTTGCATCTTATGGATTGGGAAAGGGCCAAATTTCCACATCAAATTGGCACCAATTCCCCCATGGGATTGAGAGTTTGCATATCTAATTAGGATTTTATCTTGTTTTTATCATTTGCATTGTGTTCTTCAATATTTTCATTCCTAGTTTGATTTGTAAATGGATTTCATGGGGAATCCTTCTTTTACCTTGTAATTCCTTGTCTAACTCATTTATTCATGTTGTTTTGCAGGTACTAGGAAAAGGGTTCGCACACATGGAAAATGAGGAGATTGACTTCCTAAGTTATGGGTTGTATTCCATTCATTTAATTGGCATTAGAAATCAACAAATTTAGGTTTCTTCATGCATTATACATTTTCATTTGAGGAATATTTTCCCCTGTTCTACATAAAATATAATCCAAAAGAATGTCCTATAGTGCATGAGGTGTGGGCATCATGATAATTGAGCCATCCAAGTATTGAATTTCTCCTTTGAGATTCAGTGTGGAAATCATAACATACTTGAAGGTTCTTAACCACTCTAATAGTTGTACTAGGGGCCATGTTTAACAAACCAAATGCAATTGCTAAATTCTCACTATGGTGGTAGATAAATGATTCTTTATACACTACTACCTTCATTTGACAAGCCAATTTTTCCTACTTGGCATAGCTTTATCATGTTTTTGGATGTGATCTGTCTCCTACATAAAAAACATGTACCAGTTTATGGCCTTCAATCCAACTACATTTGGGTATATTTTTAATTCCTCTATCTTTCATCAATCTCTTTACTATTTGAACCTTGAACATATGTTTTAGAGAAGAACACAAGTTGCAACATTTTCTAGGATCCAACTAAAAAGGTAGTGTTATTGGAAATACTTAGCCTATATTCATATATGATCCACATGTACCACAAATTTAACTAGCATCTTAGTAATAATGTTCAGGGTGTCCTTAATATAGCTAGCATGGGCACGAAGGTCAACCATGCACACCTAATGATCAACTATATATGTAAATTGTAATGCAATTAGGGTTATCAGATGATCAACGAAACTAATGCTTCACTCCCGCTGATAATCAATTTTCTCCCCAATATGCTTCATCAGGCCACTGAAAGGATGAGGTCTCTTGTTCCCACAATGGTCCAATGGGGATGTCATTGGTGGATTTTGTGCCTATCGCCAAAACTTTGGTGGTGGTTCTAATGATGGGCCAATGTTCATGTGATGTTCGTGTGTGCTCAGTATTAGGATCCTATCCATAATTTTCATGTTCAAAACATGCTCTAAAACCCTCGTAAAAACATTATTTTCAGGCTACAGCTCACCACTTTGTAGGCTCCTTTATTTGGATTGTGTGTTCAAGTTTAGCTTTGCCACTCAGAAAGCCTAGTGCACTCAACATCCAAGTTGATACTTTGGTCAATGACCTTATTTCAAGAAATGTTGGGCACAATTTTCAGTATCTTATACCTAAGAGGAGTCTTAATAATGGTAGGAAAATAGTCTCCCTTACTATGATTTTTCCTCTATAACAAAAAATTGATGATCTTATGCAAAAAACCCTTCAATTGGACTCATGGATCCTCTTGTTATAAATATAATGTGGTGAAATATTCTCAGCTAGCCTTCTTTCCAACTTACAATGTTGTTAACTCTTTATTACAAAGGAATTGACCTACTAAAATTGGATGGAACAAAATACATAAAAGATATAGTTAGAGATACCATCATTTTCAGTACATTTGTGTCTTTCCAAATTTTCAAAGAAATCAATGACATTGAAAACTTCTCAAGGAATCCAATTGATGTAGTTGTAGTTGCAAATGAAAATGAGTGTGGTCTAAATGAAGAGAAAATTTGTAAATTTAGAAGTGTTAAAGAGGAGAAAGGATATCATTATGTGTAAACTTGTTTAGAGTATATTAGAGAAAATTCCAACCCGAGGTTAGAAAGCATTAAGAGCTTCACAAGAAAACAATCCCTCAAAGTGACATAGATGAAGATACTAGTGTTTGAACCTTAAGTTTTAGTCAAGGATTTGCATGCACATAATAGGTGGATAGGTGATGTAGAGGGAGGTGGAGACCTTCTAAAAATGACTCACACATGAACATCAAATCAATTTCAAAATGGGTTTCAAAGAACTCATAAAAATTCCACCATATAGCATGTCCTCCCTTGTAGCATAGGCAACCTGGTTTAAGCCACTTTACACTCAAGATTTCCAAAACACTTAACAAATAAAATGTGGATTGAGATACCCTTTTAGGGCCTACACAACATATCTGAAAACCAATAGTGATTCCTTTGGACCAACACATACTTTCAATACACCTACCCTGCTCAAGGCTACTCAATTAGCCTGCTTTTACAAAGTGACCCCTCTCTAACTTTATCCCATAACCTTGAAAATTTCAACAGTGTCTCAAATTGTCTCAAAACCAAGTATTTTCAAGGTCCTAACCTTCTATGACACGTCTAAGATCCCTGATCACAAAACCCTCCATAAAATGTCTCAAAACTAGGGCTTCTTGAAAACTAACCTTCCAATCACTTTTAGAACTTCTTTATTGACCCTACACCATTAGGAAAATATATTTGGACTATCCCAACTCAAAAACATACCCCTCCTTAAGGCAGATCTTCCATTGCTATACTCTAGCCTCCATCTTCAAGCACTTTGCACTGTGAAATCTTGGTGTACACCACATGATTCCTCTTTCTTGCACTTTAGTTTGTTAGATTGATATTATATAGGTTAATTATGATCCATTTCATTGGTCTTAGTCATACATTCCCATGAAATGGATCATTCATCATGAAAAACCCTCAAAACTAATGCAAATTATGTGTTTCCTTGAGGACAGTCAGAAGTTTTGTACAAGAAATTGATTTCTATTGAATTTAAAAGAATAAAAGGGTCTTAAATCATGTAAATGCAAGTACTAAAGCCATGAAAATGAATCAAAGTTCAATAGGAATCAATAGAACATCAAAAAGAACACAAAAATATGCAAAAATTGAAGTTTTTCTATTTTTTCTGAGAATAGTCCGTACAATCACTTCTCCACATGCCCAACCTCCATAAAAATGATCATTTTGGGGTTATAGAACCATTCCCCAACTGATCCAACCATTTGGGGTTGATTAGGTTACATAAAAATGATTAAAACTCACAAAACTCATTTACCCACCCAAATTGGAATTCAAAAATTTGAATTTCCAATCTTGAAATTTATTGAACTCCACAAACTAAAACCTATTGGATCTTCAATATCCAACTTTATTTGACATACTTAAAGCATTATATTACTAATTAAAGCCCTATAACATGATAATTCCAATTACATAGCATTTTGGTCCTAGGGTCCTTATCAGGACCCTTAGGATAGTTGACTCTCTTGTTACATTTATCCTTTCCAAATGCCATTATAGGCTTCAAAAGGTCATAGTTGATGTTTTGATATGTTGGATAGGTCCTCCTGACCCTTGCAAACTCCTGACCCTTGAAGTGCTCCTTGAAGGGCTTGGGTGCTCCTGCACCATTCTCCCCAAGAAAGAAAAAACTCTTGCCCCAAGATTCATCTAACTTGCTGTTAGAACACTGCTCCTTGTTCCTATATCCTTGCACCTTCTGATCACAAACCAAGAAATCACCCAAGGTCACCTTCTTCCTCTTCTTCCAACCCTCCCTCATATCACTCAACAAGTTAGAATCAAAATAGTGTTTGTTTTGTCCTTTCTATTGTTTGAACTCAATTTGTTTTTGTGCCTTGTTCCTACCCTCATTCCACTGACTCCTTTGTGAAATGACACCACCTCTATCACCCTCAACTATAGGGAATTCAATATTACCCACCTTAATACTGTCCAAGTCCCACAATTTCTAGTTTTTAGGACTGTATCCTTCACAACCCTACTGCGACTTGTCTTTTTTCAACCTACCAATGTCTTCCCCTGTCCTACCCTACACTTTAACCTGCAAATTCTTCTCAAAACATATCACAAAACTCTCATTAGACTGCTCCAAAGGAAAAGGAACCAACTTATATCTACTATCTCCTTTATGCACCAAATAGGTATTATGTAATCCATCATGCAATGTCCTTCTAGCATACTGCCATGGTCTCCCTAAGATGATATGACCACAAGTCATTGGAATGACATCACAAAGCACCTTGTCATGATAAGATCCAATTGAAAAATCCACATAAGCCCTCTTACAAATATCTACATGATGTTTTTGAGTTACCCAAGTGGCCTTGTAGGGAGTAGGGTGATCAAAAGTTTCAATCCCTAACTTGGTTACCATATCAGTTGAAACTAAATTGCCATGTGACCCTGAATCTATGAGTAATCTACATATTTTACCATGACTGAGACAATTGGTCTTAAATATAGTTACCTTTGGTTCTTGATGAAGTCTTTCTCCTTGCTTGATCATAAGAAAGTCACCATCAGTCACAGGGTCTGCCATAAATGTTTTTGGTTCCTCCTTCTTGACTTCTTCTTCTTGTACCAAATTAGCTCTAATTTCTCTGCCCTTATCAACTTGTTCCCATTTAGGACACTTGAAGGAAGGATGCCCTGGTTCATTGCAATTGAAACACCTCCCTATGAATGTGCCTCTACCTTGCCCAAATCTACCTCCTCCTCTAGGAGTGTATCCACCTCTTTGATCAGAAAATACCTCTTTTCCTTTGTCATTGCTACCTTGTCCTTGCTCTCTATTACCTCTGCCCCTATTTGAACTACCTCCTCTTCCACCATTGCTTGATATTTCTTGCTTCCTTTTTACCTTTTCCTCAGCTCTAATGGCCAATTGAAAACATTCTCCTAAGGTCCTTGGCAATTGTAAACCAATCTCATCTTGCAGATTGTACCTCAAGCCATTGATGTACCTGGCTATTTTCTCATCCTCTTCTTCATAACCTCCTCTAATACTAAGCTTGTGAAATTGCTCAGTATAGGACATAACATCCAAGTCCTTTTTCTTTAAATTCTGCCTCATCCTCTTCACATGAATTGTGTAAGCAGATGGTAGGAATTGTTCCTTGACCAAACTCTTCATCCTTGCCCATGTAGAAACTTTTTCCAATCCTCTAGCCATACTATCATTCTAAAAACTAGTCCACCATGTCAATGTTGTGCCTCTCAACTTATTTTTGGCAAACTTAACCTTCCTCTCTTCATCCATCTCCTCAAACTCAAAATAGTTCTCTAAGGCATCAAGCCATCCTAACACCTCTTCACTATCCATCTTCCCTTGATAGATAGGAAAATCTATGTGACTCTTTCCTCCATGACCTTGTACTGCCTTCAACAATCTCAATAACCTCCTTTCCTCAGGGTCCTCTGTCTCATCTGCTGCTTGTTCTTGATTTACCCTCACATGCTCTTCATCTTCATCATTGTCTTCTTGGTCTTCTTGGTCTTCTCTCCTCCTACTCCTCTCAAGGTTATTTATCCTTGCTTGCAAAGTCTCTCTCTCCCTTCTCCATTTCATTTCTTCTCTTGCTCTTGCTGCTTCTTGTTCCCTTCTTTCTCTTCTCTCCCTTTCCAAGATTTCCTTCAACTCCTCCAACTCTCTTGCTAGTTGATTTTTTGGTGCCATTGTTGTTTCTTCAATCCCTAAAGGACCTACTCACTACTTTGATACCACTATAATGTAGAGGGAGGTGGAGACCTTCTCAAAATGACTCACACATGAACATCAGATCAATTTCAAAATGGGTTTCAAAGAACTCATCAAAATTCCACCATATAGCATGTCCTCCCTTATAGCATAGGCAACCTGGTTTAAGCCACTTTACACTCAAGCTTTCCAAAAAACTTAACAAATAAAATGTGGATTGAGATACCCTTTTAGGGCCTACACAACATATCTAAAAACCAATAGTGATTCCTTTGGACCAATATATACTTTCAATACACCTACCCCACTTAAGGCTACTTAATTAGCCTACTTTTACAAAGCAACCCCTCTCTAAATTTATCCCCTGACCTTGAAACTTTCAACATTGTCTCAAATTTTCTCAAAACTAAGGATTTTCAAGGTCCTAACCTTCTATGACACCTCTAAGATCCCTAATCACAAAACCCTCCATAAAATGTCTCAAAACTAGGGCTTCTTGAAAACTAACCTTCCAATCACTTCCAGAACTTGTTTATTGACCCAACACCATTAGGAAAACATACTTGGACTATCCCAACTCAAAAAAATACCCCTCCTTAAGGCAGATCTTCCATTTCTATACTCTAGCCTCCATCTTCAAGCACTTTGCACTGTGAAATCTTGGTGTACACCGCATGATTCCTCTTTCCTGCACTTTAGTTTGTTAGATTGATATGATACTGGTTAATTATGATCCATTTCATTGGTATCAGTCATACATTCCCATGAAATGGATCATTCATAATGAAAAACCCTCAAAACTAATGCAAATTTTGTGTTTCCTTGAGGACAGTCAGAAATTTTGTACAAGAAATTGATTTCTATTAACTTTCAAAGCATACAAAGGTCTTAAATCATGTAAATGCAAGTCCTTAAGCCATGAAAATGAATCAAAGTTCAATAGGAATCAATAGAACATAAAAAGATGCAAAAACTAAGGTTTATTCTATTTTTTCTAAGAATAGTCTGTAAAATCACTTCTCCATAAGCCCAACCTCTGTATAAATGATCATTTTTGGGTTATAGAACCATTCCCCAACTGATCCAACCATTTTTGGTTGATTATGTTACATAAAAATGATTAAAACTCACAAAACTCATTTACCTGCCCAAATTGGAATTCAAAAATTTGAATTTTCAATCTTGAAATTTATTGAACTCCACAAACTAAAACCTATTGGATCTTCAATATCCAACTTTATTTGACCTACTTAAAGCATTATATTACTAATTAAAACCCTATAACATGATAATTCCAATTACATAACATTTTGGTCCTAGGGTCCTTATCAGGACCCTTAGGATAGTTGACTCTCTTGTTACATTTATCCTTTCCAAATGCCATTTTAGGCTTCAAAAGGTCATAGTTGATGTTTTGATATGCTGGATAGGTCCTCCTAACCCTTGCAAACTCTTGACCCCTGAAGTGCTCCTTGAAGGGCTTGGGTGCTCCTGCACCAATAGGTAGCATGGATCAATTCATAGAGGCAATCTTATTTTAGAGACAAGTAGACTCCTAAAGGCTATGCTCACCATACTTTAATCATTCAACTATTTTATATGAATACTATGATCATTTGGAAAATTCCTTTAAAAGAAACTCATAAAATGAGATTTTAAGATAAAAATGACATTCTTTAGAGCTTACTTATGTTGAATATGTTTGAAACTGTAAAGATTTTTCTGAATTAGTCTTGATGCCATGCAGGAGTTGTATATATGGTGAACTCTATTGGGAATGACCATAATGAGGAGTAATTTAAAATTGATAATTGTAATGCAAGGATGCACATAAAGGAGGAGGGAAAAAAAGAGAACAAAATGATGAGTGATAAAGAAATGAATACTATCAACAAATATGCTACAACCTATTGCACCTTCTCAAATTCACCCATTTACATACCCATGACATTTCTCAAACTAAAACATTTTACTACAAAATGTGAATTACAAAATGTGAATTCTCTCCATGAAACTAAGATAAGAATAGTTCGCAACAAGTGAATAATCATATTGCATGCCATGGCAATCCAACTGGGCTAGAATATATGAAATATGAAATGCATAATGGAAGGATAATATGAAGTTATAGTCTTCAAAGAGGAGAGTTATTTTAAAATCTATAGGAAAATCTTCATGAGGAATGACACAATTGCACCCCATGTTCTTAACCCTAGGGTTTATATAAGAATGATAGTGGTGATGTGGATCTAGTTTTGAAAGGTTTGTGTCATAGAAATGACAAGATGACTAGTGTCAAGTGAGCAAGGAAAGTGAGACAAAAGGGAATTCAAGAGAAAGGATAGTGATCATACCTAAATTCTAATTAGAAGATAGTTTCAAATCTACAGTGCTATGAAAGACAATAGCAGGATGTTAATAGTCTATAAGCTTGTTTTTCCAAGATAACAAGCAAGATCTTGCTACAATAAAATAGTCTCAATCATGAAAAGGTAGTGCCATCATAAGATAGTGGACTTTCGGCCTCAGCTTTGATTAAACATCATTTTTTTTCTCTACTCCAAAGTGAGGATGATGGTATTGAGTATGAAAAAAGATTCATGGAAGCATAATACATAGTCAAAAGAGAAGTGGCAGTCCATGAGAAAGCAAGCCCATAAAGTATTTAATAAAAATTCCTTGAAAAAGAAAACAAGTAAGACAATTATGAGAAGGATATGGCATGCCCATGATAAAAGAGTCTATAGAGGACATAAATGATAGTATAACAATCATAAGGGAAACTAAGAGGAAATGAACACAAGAGGAAAAGGATTTATGACACAAATGCATGAATGGTTGTAGGTATGGTGATCATAGTGAGACTTAAAGTATGAATTGAGATCACAATAATGATAGACATGAAGACCAAAAGACAGTCACTTGTCATTGATTGTTCAAATCACCTTGTCCAAGCAAGGATTTTAGATTGTTGTGGTCCATTCTTACCACCATGCATAATAGAATATGTTCTTTCTGAATTTTTCACCTTTTCTCTTGCAAATGTTATA
>VDFB02260591.1:0-38571 GCA_007258455.2 Sequoia sempervirens | reverse complement strand
GAAAATAAAATCTAATGAATGCATAAGGCTTGAAAAAAGGTGGTAAATCTAATATTAGATCTAGAGAAAGCAAGAAGTTATGAAGAAAAATTCAAAATGAGTGCTATAAAGCTTGAGGAGATGATTGTTGGATAGAAAGTCTCTAAAAGAAAAGATGACTTAGGATTTGAAAAAGGTGAAAGCTCAAAAAGTAGATTAGACACCTAAATCAAAAGAGAAGATCAATGAACCAAAGAATACTAAAGACAAGAAGAACAATGGAAAGATCTAGAATCAAAGAAACCAAGTGAGTAGACCTCTCATCAAAAAACTAAATGCTCAAAGGTACCCATTTTTCAATGGTTTTTTCTATTCTTGAAATAAATTTGGACATAAGGAAACAAAATGTAGAAGTAGAATAAATAGAATGTTCGATCGTCTTTTGGTCAATATTTCACATGTAAAATATTCAAACATAGAGCAAGTGAATGCAAAAGTCAAATGATGAATGACTACAACAATGGTATAATGATTCAATTTTTCAATGGTTATTGTTATACATGCTATGGATTTGGACATAAGGCTAAACAATACAAATCTAGAGTGAATGGAATCAATACTATTTAGAAGAATATTACATGTCACAATTGTAGTAGATCTGAACACATTGCCAAATTTTGCAAAAAGTAGAAATACAAGGAAGGATAATTCGGTAAAAAGGAATGAACCAAATAAAAAGGTTGATTCGGTTGAAGAAGAAAATGGAAAATATTTCAAGAAATAAGGAAGAGACAGATGACAAGGAAGAATTTGTATCATCAGGTCTAGTTTAGATGCTTCCTCTGAAAACTAAGCCAAGAGCTATGGCTTATGGGGAGCTTTAATGGATATCTTTTGTCCCCCACTAGAGAAGAGGTGTTAAAGCCACAACATGAAGATATGTGATGTAAATCAAAATACTTGATCTATTGGTGAAGATTACAAAAGAAAATATGTTGATGCAAAAGTTTGTAGAGCTTTGAAAGTTGTCTATACATATAGATAAAGTGTTGATACCTTTATGTGTTGATGCATTCAATGAGAAATTAGGTCAAATCAAAAGGTTATAAGAAAAATCACTAAAGAAAACTAATTTCACAAAATCGTTTGAGAGGAGTAGAGCAATGAGAAGAGAATCAGAAGTGCATAAGGCAATTTCAGATTCAGAGCATCAAAAGTTTTCAAAATATTTTTTAATCTAGCTTGCAATGGCTACACCAAGGGTTATAGAGGTTACATAAAAACCACAACCAAAATTCAAGAGGTATCTCATGAAATCCATAAATGATGACCCGTTAGGTGCATTCTCACATATTCCATATGGGGTTTTACCAACTAAAGATATTAGGGCATACATCCATGGAAAAATAGAAAATTTTCCCACTAAGTGATATATAAGCAAATGAGTTAACAAGAGATAACCTCACCCTAAATCTAGCTCATATAAAAACCTAGTTGAAAAGAAACTGGGCATATGGAAATAGTTCCCCAATTTCTTTTATGATATCAAGTGGATTAGAATGTCTTTGAGTAGAACTCATGATCAATTCATCTGGTCTGATATATCAAATATGATAATAAAGTCCAAGTGATAAGGGAGGTCACAGATCTATGCTCCACTAGATTGGTTCCCATGTTGAAATCCATCAAAAATGAATTAGTTATGGAGAAAACCGGTCCTAATTATGATAAGAAAGCTCTTTCTATCAATCCCATTAGAAACCCAGTTGTTAGACATGCCACAATTACTATTTTTTACAAAATCTATTATACAAATAGAGACAACTCCATATATGCCACCATAGTCAATGCAACACATGAGATGGTAGAGAATGGTGTAGATTATGACTTGTGTGAGTTGGCTAGGCAATAACTGATGGAAAATTTGAAGCAAACTAAAGAGAAGAAATTTGTGTTCAAGTATGGAACCTTGGTTATGTTCTTACTCTTTTATTTCTTGAGGGAGCTTCCCATATTTGGAGATATAAATTGGATAAGTGGAAAACTAGTCACACATCAAATCAAAAATCATATGAGGAGTCTTGCAGATGTCAAATAACAAGATGATTCCCTTACTGATTTCTTTGCAATATTCTAGAAAAAGAATGCACGAGAGAGAGAATTTTGAGGACAATTGTTGAAAAATACAAAGATGATATCACATTCCTTGTATCTATAGATCAATGCATCATTGAGGTAGCGGAACCAAGAAATGTTTGGGTTCCTGAACTAAGCTATGAGGTAATAGAAATAGATCTTAATGTTTATGTTGGTATCTTGTTGAAGAGTCCCAAAGACACCATGAAACCTAGATATGGGACTTATGAAGAAAAATCCGTGGAATTTCACATGGAACAGAAGAAACCATAGATCAAGAAGAATGTTGATGCTATGGTCGATGTATATGCCAAGGAAATGGGTCTTTCTAAGGAAAGAGTGTAGTATGCAAGATAAAGAGCTAAAGCACATATGAGTGCTAAAGAAGCATTCGAGAGTGTAACGAGATTTGAAAGAATAGCTACCACTCGACCATATATACAGAAGTCCTCTAAGGATTTTCTTTCTGCTAGAGGGAAAAGGAAGAAAATTGCTAGTCCTTTGGTAAGGGAGAAATCCCATCTAGTTGTGCATGCCACCAAGGCATAAAAGAAGAAGTATAATACCACTACACCTCTTGCTGCCCCAACCAAGAGAAGAGTGAAACAAAAATCAACAAGAGAAAATGATAGATGTATTTTTTGCTAAAGAAGAGGAAGAACTAGAAAAATATATACCCCAATTGGTCCACAGAACGAGTGATGCTTCAAAAGGTGAAGCTAGCACCAAAAGAAGAAGAATTGATATAATTGAAATTGAAAGTGAAGAAGAGATCAAAGAATAAAAGCAAGCATTGAAGATCCATATAAGGGTAAAGAAGGAAACCAAGAAGGCTTCTTTAGAGAAGAAGAATAATTTAGAAGCAAATAAGACTCCAGGAAAAGGAAAATAAAAAGAACAAAATAAACTTGTAAGGCTTCATTACCCCATGAAGATAGAGGCATTGTATAATAGTATCTTGCAAAATGATATGCTAGGAGAGACCAAAAATCTTTATAAGGATGCAAATAAGGTAGAGAAGGCTACCATTATTGAAGCTATAGTCAAGTACATTGTCATACTTGAAGTAGACATGCATAGCATAAAGAAACATGTTTTTGGATATTTGCGAAATATTTTGTTGAAAAGAAGACAAGAGGCAATAAAAGAACATGACAAAGTTACACTAGCTACTATATTTAGCAAGGAGCTGAGGAAAAAAAGAGGTTAACTACCCTTATGGGAAAGGATCAAGGTTACCTTGAAAGGATTCAAAAGGAGAAAAATGATATAGTAGAGGAAATAACTCAAAAACTTGAGATGTTACTAGTGGAAAAAGAACAAGTGAATGATGAATACTCTGGAACCTAATGTAGAGGAAGAAGTGCAGATAGATGATGCTCAACATGAGCATGATATAAATGAGGAATTTGCATAGGATAACACTCCTCCAAAAGTGGAGGACATGATAGAGAGAAATGATGAGGAGGCAATGGTCAGAGAAGAAATTACAAAAGAAAATACCACAACTCCTCCTCTAGTACAAAAAGATGAAGTTACTCCTTCGAAAAACATGAAAGACATTACAGAGGAAGAGAACAAAAAAAGGTTGATGATGTTAAGAATGATGATGCAGAGAATAAAGAAGAAAAGATTGATGAGGAAAAAGAAGAAAAGGTTGAAGAGTAAGATGAAGAAAAGAACAAGGATGCCTCTGGAGATGTAGAAAGAGAAAAAACAATAGACTCCAGTATTACAAAGGACAAGAGAAAGGTCGTGGAAATTACTAAGGCTTCTAGTGAATCTCTTGGCTCCTCTAGAGATTCCTTGAAGAATCTTTTGACCATGCAACCTAAATTTCAACCTATTGTATCATCCCAATTACTGCAACTACTGATGCAACAAGGAAATTTTGATTTAAACAAGATATCTCCCATCCACAAGCTACAACTGGGAGACATATTTTATGTGTCTGCAAGAAAGGAAATAATTGAAACACATAAAAAGAGTAGTGAACTTATAGAAGTAGTTAACGCATTGCAAGAGGCCATACCCAGATCAAATATTGACACCATGCTCTTTAGTATGGAAAACTTTAGATTGCTAATTGATTCATTCAAAGCTTATGCATCCAGATTGAAGGAAGAAGCTCAGAAAGTAGTGGAAAAAAGAATGAATGATAAAAGTATGCTAGAAATAATTGAGAAATGTGCCATTGCACACAAGAATTTTTTAGAGTTGTTAAAGGATGCAGAAGGTTGTGTAGATGAGGCAAAGGCCTTGTACCAATATGGTGTGAAGTTGCTTGGACCCACACAAATCATAAGAAAAGAGATGAAATCTATTGAGTCTCAAATTGATGCTTCCTTGAAAGTGCTTATGATTGGGCACTCGACCTCACAAGTGTAACAAGGAATTCCATTGAAGACATGCACAAGAAGTTCTTCCAGCTATAGGCACAAAAATAACACATTATTTTGCAGTTTGAAGAGGTAAGGGATTTGGTCAATCCCAAATTCTTACTCATTTCAAAATTTCTTCTCATTTCTGATAAAGAAAGAAGATGAATTTGGTACCTACTACTTCAGAAGAGGGAGAAGAAATTTTGTTAGATCTTGAAATGAAGAATAGGTTGCTTGTGCAGGCTAAAAAAGAATGGGATAATGGAAGGAAAGCTTGAGAAGATCACTTGAAGAAGTTTAAGGCATCAACCACCTCTAGTTGACTCATTATTTTTCTTTTTATGTATTTATGTTAAGATTATTTGTATATATGTGCATAATATAAAGAAACTTTTCAATACCTTTTTGGTTTTTGCTTCAATACATGACTCAAGGGGAGTCAATGAACATTATTTTCTGATTATATATATGACTACATATTTTAGGGGGAGTTCCAATAAGAGTCAGAGTAGTTTGTATAGGCGTCCTTTGCCATTGAAGTCAAAGGGGGAGAGTATTTTTTGATATTTTTAGCATGTTTCCATCAATGATAAAAGGAGATATTATTGGAATTTTGGGGAGATTGTTGAAGTTTGTTATTGATGATGTTGATTGGTAACATGAGCATGGAAGGTACATAACAATGTGATACAGTATTTTCATTGGTCTCAACATTGATGTAGATCATTATTATAAGTTTTGAAAGATTTTGGAGTTGATAAGGAAGATATTATTGCATAATGGTTTGGTGCAATAAATATCAGTTATGTGAAAATTTGACTAAGTGTCAAATCTGCTAGTTTAGTGTAAGACTGCATCAATTTTTGGGTTTGCATCACTCCACAAATGAAGATACCACTCTACGTTTTTAACATCATGTTGTTGGGTGTTAGATGTACCTAATTCTAATATTTCATCATGTTTGGACATGTGGATTGAGAGATGTGAGTAACAGAGTTCAACCTAGCAATTCACAATCATTTTTCTATTTATTGTGGTTGTGTGAGAGAATCCACACTTCTCCATAGAGGATATTTTAGCCTTGTGATTTTGGAGGTAAGTTACCAGATGTTAGCAAAACATGGATTCAAGATGGTATCATGTTTTGAGTTCCACGTGTCGAGATATGGATACACAAATGATTTTTTTTGCTTTTATGTCTTAAATGAAGCCGACCTAATGCATTTGATGTTGTGCAAAGGATAAATATGTAGTTCTAGCCTATGTGGGATCTATTATAGGTCTATGCCAACCTATCTTAAGATATATTGAGTTTTGAATTATGGCGCATTGTGTCCATGAATTTTTTTGAGCCGACAAGTTACATTTTGGGTATTACATCTAATTTGGTTGACCTAATTGATGTTATACTTGATATAGATATATAAGCTAGATTGTTTTCAGTATTTTAAGTGTGATGTATTGTGTGTGATGCAAATTTGATGAAATCAGTGAGAAGCTAAGTTGTGTTCATGTCAAGTTGAAGATCAAAATTGTGTGAATGAAGAGTGAGGTAGAGTGTTGAACTAAAATCAAATAAAGATTGTTATCGTGCTTCAGTGGAATTGTATTACATGCATACATACTTGATGTAATTGTAATAGTTCAAACTAGGTTGTGAGCCACCATCTCCTTTCTATATTTTTCTCTATGGATAGTGAGTCCACTTGCAATGAGCATTTCTATAAATATACTATAACCGGTTCTAATATATTGTGAGCTAACCCTCACCATGGTTTTTCCCATTTTGGGTTTTCCACATAAAAATCCTAGTGTTCATGTGTTATGTGATGTTATGAATATTTCATGCTTTCTTTTCTTACTGCAATTGAATGTTTAACTCTTGAATGGTTTAAGAGAATACTAATTCAATCCCCCCTCTCAGTATTTTGAGTAATCAATAGAAGGCATATAATATGAAGAGAACATTCTTTGAAGAAGGGGTGAGATGATGGGAAAAGTGGAATAGTTGTGGATTAACAAGGGTAGGAAAATGATGAGGAAGGAAAACATAGGTACTAAGAAGAATAAAATAGAGAAGCAATGGGTTTCCTGGTAATTGTAATGAAAATCAAATTAAATTTGAATAAATAAAGTATTTTGATTCATTCTCAAATTGAGAATGGTTGTGCAATGGTGAATCAATTCAAATCAACACAATTAATTATCGATTTTGAGTTAATCATTTAAATGGATTCTTTTGTAATATGAAATTTTGCAATTTGGGTTGAAGTTGTGAGAATGTAATTTTTTCTCTCTTCATCACCTTTTGTGCTATTGAATGTAAACATGCTATAAATATGAGCCAATATGATCAAGCTCCATAACCAATAGTTGCATGATGGATACTTGTACACTAAGAACTAATAGTAGATATGATATCAATGATGAAATGATTAATATTTGAGCTTTTAAGTGCTTGGGACATGATAATTCTTGTGATGTAGTCCACTTGTAGTGATTTTCTCCTTGTGGCATAATTTCATTTATTGTAAAAATTAGTCCTTTTATCTACAAATTTTGTTGTCTAATATATATGTGTGTGTTTGGAAGATAATGCAGTTGTAAAGAGCATTTTTAACAACTTTCTATCTGCATGACAAAGTAGGAATATTCTTTGAAATTACTCAAGTCCCTTGGTTGAATTAATGGTATAAAATGATATAATTAAGTGAGGAAATGAATCTTGAGGTGCCAATGTTTATTAGCCAATTTCAATGCCAAATGTCATTGATAGTTTAGATAGATAAATCAAAAGTCATAGATATTGATTGTTGAATTGTTAAAATTATTTGATTCCAACTAAACATTATTGATACAAGTTGAGACTAAAATGTAACATATTCAAAGTCATTTGTGATTCTTTTTAATTAATTTTTGATGACATAATTATCCTAAGATGGTTTCTTTGAACACATGAACCTCGATGCATAATTTAAGCTTTTTGGAACCCATGTTAATGAATAATAGTCATATATCCCAAGATTGTCAATATTGAAATTAAGAATTTTAATTCTTAAAATTGGGACACTACATCATGATCATGATCAGATCTAGTAAGGCCAATGTGTTGAGAATTGGGACATGTGTTATGAACTAAATAATTTGTTGTATTATAGATTTTGTAATTAATTATGCCAAAGACATTCCTTACATGAGTAAGGTTAGGTGAAAGTTTTAAGATAAACAACTAAGAAGCAATGTAATAGAGGTTGCGATAAAAAATAATTTGAAATCTATATATACCAAAAATATGATCTCTAAAAAAAATTCTAAAGAAAAAATAACACATTTGAGATAGGTACAAATAAAATATAATAAATAACAAATATGAAAATAAATAAAAATAATATAAATACCAAACTTAAATCAATTTTTTTATAACACTTATTAATATATACTTTGATTAAAGATAGTTTACCAAAATTAACACAAACTGAATTAAAAATATATGAATATTCAAATTTCAACATTACAAATTGTTATGATATTGCTATCAATTCAACTTTGTTGTTTTTCAAGTTAAACTCATTGACCCATAATATGTGCCAATGAGTTTGACTCGAAAACTACATAGTTGAATCTTAATAGCAATATCATAAATTGAAACGCTATGAAAAATACCATATTGCATAAATTAGACTCCAATAGAAGGGGACGAAATTATAAAGAAAATGTATCTAGAAGTCTGGAATTTTTCTCTTTGGAATAATAATAAAAATTACTTACCTGGCATGAATTCGCTCTAATCCAAAAGGGATCATAAAAGAAAGACAATTCGCTCTAATCCAAAAGGGATCATAAGAGAAAGACATCTCCCAGGCGGAATAAGCATTGGAATTTTTCCTTTAATAAAAAAAATTCTCCCTCCACATATCAAGATTCCTGATAAAAGTTTCCACATTTTTCTTCTAGAATCGAGAAACGTTACCCGGTATTTTTCTTTCACTTGCTGATATCCAAAAGAATCGAGAAACGTTATCCACAATTTTAGCAGATAAAGTTTTCACTGGGCATTCAAGTATAAATATATGCATATCTTGCAGCTTAAACACTGTGCTACAACAACTAGAAGTTGATAAATATAAGCATTTCTGGAAGCTACAACCATGTCTGAATATCCACCCCAATCATGCCCCACTGTGTATCCACCTCCTCAAAAACAATACCCCACTGTGTATCCACCTCCTAAACAACAATACCCCAGTGTGTATCCACCTACTAAACAACAATATCCCAGTGTGTATCCACCTGCTAAACAGCAATACCCCGGTGTGTATCCACCTGCTAAACAACAGCAATTGTTTGCACTAGGGACAGACCCGGAGATCATAAGAGCCTTTCAAGCTTATGATGACGATGGCAGTGGATTCATTGATGACGAGGAGTTGCAGAGAGCTATCTCCACAGCTGACCTGTCTTGCAGCATCAGGACAGTTCACCTTCTCATGTCTAAGTACAACAACGGCAATTTCACTAAAATAGGTCAGTCATCTTGCTTTTCATTTGTTTTTATTGTTTAATTGTATAATGGGCGACATACGAATGGAATCATAGTTATATATTCTGTTCTTGGAAGCTATTTGGTGATCTGTGTGGTTTGCTGATGATGGATACTTCGAATTGCTTGTTATAGCATATTTTTGAGGCGTTCACAGAGCTTCTAAGCAACTGGTTTCCTACTAGTTAAGCTAAGTTATACCGTAGTTGAGAAATAGATGCATGATTATGGTTCTTTTTACCTTCTTATGTTTGGATCTTTTGTAATTTTAGTTTTGAGGTCATTGTGTTTTCAATAGTATATGTGACAGTTAGCAGCTTTGGGCATATTCTCATGTTGTAACAAGGGAATATGGTAGTTGAACTCAATATTAGATAACATTGAGGAGATAGTATTAGTTCTACCACCTCAACCATGTCACCATATAGTCTATACTTTATTTTTGTCAAAATTATAATACGCATGTTATGGTTTTGATTGCACATCCACTTCAAGGGTTGTAGTAGAGGAGGAGTGCTTCTTACCTGCCTTGTTTGCTCCTCATATACATGTATGCCACATTTTATGCATATTAAAATTAATAAATATTTTTATTTTAAAATCAATATTTAGATTTATTTAATGAATTTGTTTGATGTAGATGACTAGAAAATCATCTAGGTTAGATCATTTGATGTTGGAAAATATTCATCCTGACACACCTTATATGATAGAACAATAAATTACCCTTAATAATTGTAGATGACATCCAAAAATACATACAAGTGGTTATGACCATGTGTGTGATGGCCATAGAGGGCAAAACAAGCTTTCAATGTGAGAGATGAATATTTTGATTTTAATTACACTATTTGGCATTGGAAGGTCACTATCAATAGTTGGACATGCCATAGATGCCAATAATAATCCACTATGAAAAAATTCTAGAAGATCTTATGGTTAGTGAGATCCAAAATAAGAGAAGCATAAAAACACATGCTTTCATCTCTCTTAAATTAACTTAATGTTTCCCTTCATTATTCTTACATTCAAAGAGGCTACATGGATGCTTAATTTTTGGAAATATAGAAACGTCAATTTACCTAGCTTCAACCTTGAAGTATATTTTGAGAGTAACCTTGATTCCCTTTTTAAAAAGTATAAACATGTATAGATGCAATTTTTTGGCCTAAATGAAATAATTTTGGGTGCTTTATTGGATGTGTTGTGATATGACTCAATAAGCTTTTAAGATTTTCCTACATCCTAAGAAAATGGTTTCCTTGTATTTATATTTCTTTCCTTTCATTTTCTTCATTCATTGCATCTAATTTTTATCCTAGCATTCACAACCTACCTTGATGTGTTGACATAGTTGGTTCAACCCCACAAGGTGTATAACAAAAAAAAGGCTCTTGGCACCTTTACACTACCCAAATGACATTTTTTACAATAATTTGTTTGACCTTTCTATAGTCAAATGGTGTGGAGTTGATAAAAATTGAGAGATTATTTTGGAGGGACCCCACATCCACATATAGGACCAAATCTAGCATATATAGGAACCACAAAATTTGAGAACACTTCTTCATAGTTTGGAAAATTTTCTCTCTTAAGGCTCTTAAAGACCTACCCAAAAGCATGTAGCTTAAATGGATCAACACACATATAGAATGAAATAGGGCCTCCCCTATCATTTACTAGGCTACCCTGACATGTTGGCATAGTTAGTTGAACCCCACAAGGAATAGAGCAAAAATTAAGGCTCTTGGCACCTTTACACTACTTTCAAAAGAGGCTTTTTGTAAGAATTTATTTAATCTGACCACGGTAAAATGATGTAGGGTTGATAAAAATTAAAAGACATTATTTTGGAGGGATCCCATATCCACCTATAAGTATAGATCTAACACCGTAAGCCTTACAAACTCTAAGAGCTAGTCCTTCATAGTTTGGTAGTTTTTTGTTCTTAGAGCTCTTAGTAGACCTAGTTGGAACTATGTAGCTTGAAAGGGTTGACACACCTAGAGAAAAAATGGATTCCCCTAGCATTTACCCACATATCCTAACATGTTGGCATAGTCACATTGGCACCACAAGGTGTAGAAAAATAGAAGTCTAAGAAAGGCACATTAATATTGCTCTCAAATAATATTTTATATAAGAAATTGTTTGATCTTGCCATAGTCCAATGGTATAGAGTTGATGAAAATTGAGAGAGGTTATTTTGGAAGGACCTCACAACCACCTATTAGTCTAAAAAAACCATTCATATGCACCACAAACTCTAAGAACCACTCTATAATATTTTTACAAAAAATTTCTCTTAGGGATCTTAAGAGACCATTTTGAAACTATGTAGCCCAAAGTGAAAAGAAGTAGGGCCTACATAAACACTTCCTACACTAATATTTTGAGGAAATTATTTTGAAAATTATAATATTTTAATAATCATAAAAATAGAAACATATTTAAATAAAAATAAAATAATATATACCATAACATAGGTGTAGATGGGGAAACCCTTTTGTGAGAAAAACCCCACTCCAAAGCAACTCAATGTATTATTTAGTAAGTTATGATTATAGTAAATTTGTAGATCAAACCTTTACAAGAGTATCACCAACCAAAGATCTAGAGGAATTCTTACAACTCAACAATATCTATAAAACTCTACACACAATATCCAACATATTGGTCAACCAAAATATGATGATGAAACATCAAGTGTTGAAGAAACATGATCTGGTTCAAATTAAAGGTCCCTCTAGTCTATACTACCTTTTGATATGCAAGTTTTTAGCCTAAATGAAATATTTTGGGTGCTTTACTATGTGTGTTGTGATAAGACTCAATAAGCTTTCAAAAAAAATTATATCCTTGGAAAATGGTTTCCTTGTATTTACATTTGTCTCCTTTCATTTTGTCACCCACTACATCTAATATTTTCCTCTAGAAATATTTATTATTGCTTTTCTAGAATTGGTTTGGACATTCATCATACCCATTTTAATAAGGGAAGTAGTGTGGAAGTTATGTTTATTGACCCATAAACTTATTCATATATTATTCCTTATAATGAGTTCATACATGATGTAGGGGAGAAACAATGTGTATTGAAAGGGGAATTTCTATGAAAAACATCCAAAATTGGGTTCATGCTTTATTTTCCCATAAGAATTTAAGATGTTTCATAAGTCCATTTTCAATTTCCAATGAATTAGGTAAATACCATAGGGAAATGAATCATAGGATTAAGGGTGTTATATTATAAAGAATCACTTAAGTGTTTTCAAAATGAATGCCCAAGTTATGAGGCCTAAATTATGTTATGTAATAAATTTTTATTCTCTTAAAGTGGTGTTGGCTAAAGGATTGTGAGTAGAGTTCTTTTGGAGAAAAAATGAAATGATTTAAAGTTTTCTTATGGAGGGAAAATTGGGTGTCAAAGTCCCTATTTAATCTAAGCCAAGGATCAAAGGTGGTATGCTTATGTTTTTAATTCATTTCCTCAAATATATTGGACATCTTGTTTATCTATCTCTGGAGATTGAAGGATAGAAACCCCCTAAATTCTATAACTAGGTTAGTGAAATGAAACCCTTGATTCAACATAGTGCAATTCCACATAGGGATTGTGTTTGAGATTCATTGATTTTCTAAGTGAATGACAAGTTTTCAAGGTAGAGGTGTTTATTGGGGATGGTGTTCTTAAGTGGTATTATTTTTGGTATAAGGTGACTGTTATAGCACCAGTCATTATTGTTTGGGAAGCTCCTATAATGCCTATTTATTTGGGTGAAAGATGACTAGTTTAGCATGAATGGTTTGTAATTTTGAGATGTGTTCTTTAGCACCATTTCTTCTTGTTATTTATATTTTTTGACAATGGAAAATGTTGTTCTTCTTCCCACAAGTTCTGATAAAAGCTAATTTGATTGTAAGTTGAAATTGCATTGAATAAATAGGAGTAACTAGTTATTATGGGTTGCTATGTTAATTATTCACATTTCAAGGGGGTTTGCAATTCATTTTTTCATGGTCTATTGAGGATAATATATGTCATTGTAGCTTTGATTTTTTCATAAAATTAAAACATTTGTATTAATTGGAATTGAATCAAATAGATCTCATTTAATGAACTCCTATTAGGGATATTACATACTATGCCTATTTCACCTATCCTCAATACATCCGTAAACTTGAACATGTTAGAATATCCATTGGGTTGCATCTTGGGGCTACACTAATTAGTAGAAAAATTAGTTTCTTTATAAATAAAAGCATTTTCTATCATGCATGTTGTTGTCATTGCATATTTTTACATTACTCTATTCTTATCAAAGTTTTTACTTTTTAGGCTTACACGGTACATACATAGGGTTCTACTATTCAAGGTACATACATAGGGTACATACATAGGGTACATAAAAGTCATTGATAATTGGTTTAATATGCGGCACAAATTAATTTGGTCAATTTTGAGTTATTTGATTCACATGAGATGGTCTAGATTCCTCTGTACTAGGGCTTCTATACATTAAGTTTTCACTTTAAGTTGGAAGTGCTTTAGGTGATTTTTTTGTATTGTGCATTAGGTGGAATTGTGTATCAAGTGAGCTTACTGTGGTTCTTGTTGTGTTTGGATGTAGGGCCAAAACAGTTCACAAGCTTGTGGCATGATCTCAAGGCATGGCGGGTAAGTTTCATTTTCATCGAGACTATTAATGTTTGTGCTCTATTAACACCATATTTCTTTGTTGTATATGAAAATTAATACATTTCGAAACATTTTTTTGTGTTGTGATGGTTACATATGAGGCTTCATTATCATATCCCTTTTAAATTCGAATTTTGGGCACAAGTTGTGACTATGGTACTTGAAGTACAAGAATTTAACCTTTATTCCTTGTTGGTATTTATTTGATATCATATTCTAGGTGTTTCGTTCATTACTTTGAAATTTATTTGCATCTAAAGTTGCATCTGCATTCCAAGTAAGAGTGGCTTTGAGAGGAAGATTCATGTTTAAGGGGCACCAAAGCATGGCATGCTATATGGATGTGTCATGTTCTGTTTGTTTTGGGTCTAGTATATTTAAGAGACTGTATTTATATTATTTGTTATTTTACAAAACTAGGGTTATAGTCATTGTACCAACGCTTATATTATGTCCATTGTAAATTTAAGAGTAAACTTCCTGTTACACATTATTTCATTATATCAGACTAGTCCCAATAAGAAACCATCATGACTACAATGCAGTAGGTGTAACGAACAAATGACTACATATATTGAGAGAGATCTATAAATGAAAATGAGACAATATTTATGCAGTTTCTCCTAAAAATATGGAGTGTTAGTAAATTTTTTTTTTTTTTTTTTTAAGCAGCACTCATAGGAGGCAAAGGAGGGGAACAAATTTGATATTGTGTATCATAAAATCATAAAATGAGTAGGTTGAGGTCATTTATACTAGTGTTCATACCATTTATTTCCCTGCCTCAGATATGCCTGAAATTAAAATGCTGTGAAGCTTATAATTCTAAATTTATTGCTTAAGAAGCTTGTGCATTGTGTGGAAAAATGTTTGGAGTATTTGCTTCAGCACATTACGTGATTTTCAAGGATGTCAAAACATTTTGTGGTCTACCATATTCTGTCAATTTTACAATGAACTGATTGAGTGCTATTTGTGCAGTTAATGTTTGAGAAAGTTGATAGAGATCGTAGTGGGACGATTGACAGCAATGAACTTCGGGATGGTCTTCGCCAATTGGGATATTCAGTATCAACGCCAGTTATACAGCGTCTGCTTTTAAAGTATGACAGGACAGGCCAAGGCATGGGAATTGATTACGACAACTTCATCGAGTACGTTCTTTCACATTTCAACTCGCCACTTTGTTCTTTATAATAGCTTACCAACTAAACTAGAATTTTAATGATGAAAATGCTGCATACAAAAAATTTCTGTTTCTCAGTCAAAACTCAATCCTAGGCGCTTTAGTTCTTAACAAAAAGTTGGAAATTGTTTTTCTCATCTACTAGTGTCTCTATTTCGGTCACAAGTCTGTATCTTACTTCTCTAAGACATTTTTATTTTATTTTTATGTGCAGGTGTTGCGTAATTGTGCAGGTAGAATTGATAAAAAATGCATTACTTTGCAGTTATATAAGGAGGCACCCTTTGTTTTACAAACCAAATGAAATTGGAGTCAGGGAAATTTTTAATATTGTTAGATATTCTACTTTAGCCGTTTCTACACCTAGTTTGATGTCTATTTCGATATCTGATAAATATATCCACTGTCTTACTACAGAGGCTTACTGAAAAGTTCAAGGAGAAAGACAGAAAGTGCACTGGCGCAGCCACTCTGACCTATGAAGAGTTCCTGCTCATGGTTTTACCCTTCACTGTCGCATAGGGAGATTGGTGCTCAAACAGGGTCTTGTTAAACTGTTTTAACATGGAATAACTAGAATAACTTTTATGGTACATTTAAATACTTTTATAATTAAACCTAAGAGATCTATACAGCAGTTATGCTTAGATCTATACTGCAGTAATTGAGGACTGAACTCAATTATATACTTTAAAGTAATGTAGGTATCTAAAAGTAAAATGAAAAATTTAGACGCAAAGTTTGAAAAAATCTACTTTCCTATTAAACTGGTGGTTAAGTTTGGATTCATCATTCATTTCATTGCATATCATTGATGAATAGAGCTAAATGTACATAAATAGTTAAAAATCTATTTTCATGTTGAACTGGTGGTTGAATTATTATTCATCATTCATAAGCTCATAGTAGAACCATTGATGGATGAAATTATTTGGATGCTTTGGGGGTTGTTTTATTATTGAGTTTCATTGTTTCTTATAGCGAGCATTTGGGATTATTATGGAGATTCTACTTCTTGATTAGACATTGAAATAGAAAACGTTTTCTCCTAATGATTCTGTCTTTTACTACTATCACTATTTTATATTTTGTTGGCGACATTTTCACAAGGAAGCACATTAATTTTCATTTTTTTCTATATTAATAATTGTTTAGGAAAATAATTTTCTTTAGAGCAATCAAATAAAATGTTTGCAACTCATGCACAATTCAATGTTGACTAATTAATTGAATAATCTGACTTCATTTGAACTTTTGAATTAAATGTTAAAATATAGAAAGTAAATATAATAAACAATATACTTAGCTCAATGATTAAAGAGAAGAATAATTGTGTTGATGCATTGAATGTTTTCTTGGGATTAGGATTAGTACACAATTTCCATGGTGCTTTTGGGGTGGTGGCAATAGGAAATGTAGGGATGCATTTTTGTGATAGTAAAAAAGGTAGGCCCTTTTTTTGGGATCATAAGGACACAACAGTAAAAAAGGAAAAAATATAGTAACAAATATTTGAATGATATGATATTCATCATATTAATTATAATACAAAACATTAGAATTGGACTTACAATTTACACAAGTTGATAAATAAATCAATAAGGTGAAATTTTTAGTTTAATCATCTGATTTTTCATTATCAATATGTATGCATAATAAAATAAAAATATCAATAATTAAATCTATGGTTGGTGATTTTACTTCATTTTTGTCCAAATCAAAATAAGTCCACATTCTAGTTACTACAAATGTGTCTCATTTAGTTGAAACCAAACCAATCCCTCTAGTGCCTAATTAAACTATGTGGAATCATATTGTACAATTGAAGTCTATTGATACGTAGAAGTACATTGATTATAAAGTTGCAATAGCAAAGGAAGTGTTAAATTATAAACGGCTGTGACACAAGCATCATCAAAACTTGCATTCTTGTCACACCATGTTAACTATTTAATAGAGTTGGGTTGAGGTGATGTAACCTTATTTGTACTTGCCTCTAATTTGTTGAAGATTATTTGGAAGATTGAAAAAGACA
This sequence comes from Sequoia sempervirens, assembly GCA_007258455.2. Taxonomy (NCBI): domain Eukaryota; kingdom Viridiplantae; phylum Streptophyta; class Pinopsida; order Cupressales; family Cupressaceae; genus Sequoia; species Sequoia sempervirens. The sequence continues at coordinate 21,615 of VDFB02260591.1, read as the reverse complement.
ATTTATTGTTTTTGAAGTAAAGTTGTCTTGTCAATTCTATACATTTTTCAAAGGGCCTTCATGAGCCTTTCATTCACCTTACTATCATCAAAAGGAAGCACTCTCTTGACCTTTAGTGCATAACATTGGATTTTAGAACATAGGTTGCCATATGAATAGGGTGTTCATGATGTTCCATTATTGTGTCAAAATGGGCCCCAATATTCTTTTCATATAATCTCAATTTACGATCTATGCTATAATCATTTAGTTACAATTTATCAATTTAGCTGTTATTGAAGACACACTAAAGATGTGCATTCTTGGAAAATGTAGAGATTTCTATAATGATTAAAAATATTTTTTTATTTTTAATGTGAATGTGATTGTGCATTATGATATCCCCCCTTAGAATATTTTATATTATTTAAGGAGTGACATTTCTTTTAAGGAGAAGAGAAAACAAGAAAATATATAAAGAAAGATGTTGTAGCATGAAACATGTGACATGTACTCGTGATATGGAATCATATAATAAAAGAGATGCCACTTTGAAACTACAATAGTGGTTGCATAAAAATCACTAAGGGATCCAAGTACCTAAGGTCAGTATGGTTTCACAATATTAATGTATAGATGTATACAACATATGAATTGACATCATTCCTTGTATATAGTAGAACAATAATTAGAAAGGAAGAATATTCACATGAAAATAAATAAATAAAATTGGTCAACATGGAAGAGACCTAAGTATCTTAACACTTTGCAGATCATCCCCAAAAGAAAAAGAAATGCATTATACAACATATAGAAGAATGATCATATATATTGAAGAAGTGACAATAAATTATCTTCCAAGTATCCTTGTATCTACAAGGGTATCATGGGTCTTCTAGGTTAGAATCACAAACATATACATGCAAGAACATGGAAATACAAACAATAAAAAAAAATCTCCTAAAGATAAAGAATGTGTACTACTCTAGAGGATTTACCCTAGAAAATCATAAAATTCACATTCTTGATTAATATGAAGAGGGAATTCATGAATGAAAAGGAAGTATCACTAAAGAAGTGCCAAGAATCTCACCTACAACAAGAGACAAGGATGTAGTTGTGAGAAAACCATTGTCCTAGACATCTTGTGAAGTGATAGTCAATGATCTTGTAAATATTATGGACAATGCTAAAATATCCTCCAAAAATATGAACATACATCCTTCAGGAGGAGAGTGTGTTGAATGCATTGTAGGACCAAAAAAAATAGGAATGTCACTCCTAACATCCTAAGGAGGAGTCGTAGATAGCACAAAGGAAGCTAGATCATCAATTCTGAGAAGAATCAACAAAGAGAGGTCTTGATGAGGTGAAGAAGGCATATTAGTCTTCTTCTTATAAAAATGTGGGATGCGACATTTCTCAAACAGTCAAATAGTTGGTTGATGATGGAAGTTAACATCTACCATAGGATGGTTTGAGGATGTCAAGAAAGATTTGATGGTGGGTTCATTGTGAAGAAGGATTCTTAGCAAGAGAAACACTAGATACAAGCTTGGTGGTAGGAATATGTAAAGTATTATCCAAATATGGAATGTTAGGAAGTATTGTAATGAGAGGTGGGTCCATTGAAAGAGAAACAAAAAATTGCACCCTTTTAAGATGAAGTTCATTGAGGTCACTAAGATGGACCAAAGGTTGAGAAAAATATACTTTAGTTGATGGATAAGAAGATGAATAAGGAGACTTGGGCATAACCAAGCCATGAGATGGTCGTATGGGAGGAGGACATTCATCTTTGGTTATCATAAAATAAACTTAATCATGGGATAATGCATGGATACTACATTTTCATTCACGTATAAGCTTTTTTCGATGATTATGTGGATACAAAATAGATATTTGAGATGACTCAAAAGCATCCTATTCCATAGATGGATATGTCCTTATCTTTGAGATTGGTGGAAGAATAAATTCTATAAATGGAGTAGAAGATGTTGGGGGTGCACGTAGTCTTGCCAACATCACGAATGGATTTTATTGGTCTACTTTTAGATAAGGAGGAGGAATAGGAGGTTCCCTCAAAGGATGAGATAGAGATGAAACATGGGAGGGTTAACCCATAGAAATGTGCTTTCTTTTTCCTTATGAAATAGATCTAGGTATTTCAAGAACTACACGTAGAAAAAATACTTAAAGAGAAGATTTTGATAGCATGGATGGGTTTCCTAATTGTTATTGGAACAACCAAAGTAACTGAGGACACCATTGATGGTTATTAATCCTTTGAGGGTACAAGATTTCTACCCAAGGGAGAACACTTATCTCTAGCTCTAGTGAAGGGAGGTATATATAATGAAACATGTTGTTGCAATAGAGCTATGAATGAGGACAACAAGTCCAAACTAAATAAACTTTGAATAAGATTTAAAAAGTAAATTATTGCGAGATTACAAAGGTCCAATTAGAGTAGGTCATAAGTGGTCTAAGGAAAAGGCCCCACAACATACTAGTGGCTTGTACCTAGTGTCCAAGATAGTGTGCAAATCATTATCATGAGGGATTTTGAAGCAATTTTTGATCATCAAATCAACTGTGTTCACGGAAACTAGTCATTAAATGCCTAATTTTAGTATGAAGATATCAAATTCAAGAATCACAATAAATATGGTGTCTATTGACTTGGGCCCAACCTAGACTAATAAAGTAATAGAAAGTATAAGAGATAAATAAATATCATCATGAGTATGAATGGTCAAAAGAGATTCATCGTACTTATATTTATGAATTCATTGATAAACATATTTCTTTTGTGATAATTCTTATCCTACAAGTAATATCAACAAGAACACCATTGATGGTCTTCTATTTGAAATGAGTAGGAATCTAAAGTGGAGTTTATTCACTATATATGAAAGATCAATTTAAGTAAATTATATTTTAGGAATATTAAGATTTTTTTCTTTCAAAGAACAAGACAAAACATCAACCATGCATATGTATTGAAAATATGTAGGAGGATAGAGATCACAGTGAATTAGATTCATGAATACAATATTACATAAATGATCACTTAGGATGCATGGAAGAACAAGCACTAAATTATTTATATGGAGCGAATGAAGATTCCTTTAATAAATTGAATTATCAAATTTTAATGCATATATAAATATACCTATGTGTTTTAGAATATTTTTTGAACATGAACAAGGTAATAAAATTATTTTATGGGAATAGATAAATTGAGTTATAAATGCAATCGAGGAGATCAAATTAATTAAAAATACTCTTTATCAACTGCTAATATAGTAAACTAGCAATTAAATTTCATGTTACAATGGAGGTAGGTCAATAATAATGCATATTTGTGTGAAATTTTCTTTTAGTTTAAATTAGATTGATAGAATTTATAAAGGTTTGTTGATTGTTACATTTAGTTATTCATTACCAAGACAACATCGTATACAATTATTCCTCTTATTTATTTTATAGTGAAACATTAGCACCATTTTTCATGTATGCATAAATTTATTTGTATAGATTGGGCATGACCCATGTCGCTTAAAGGGGTATTGACGAGGGAGCAAACCCAAGACACAAAAATATTGCACACAACTAGAAAACTTTATTATTCTTTAATAAGGGAAATCTTACATGTAGAGTATTCCAAATCCTTGAGCTTTGCGATACATGCAAGCTACACAAGTTTCAGAAAAATTATAGAAATTACAAAAAATCCCCTTTCACAGCATGCAAACTCTTTTTCCAAAAAAGCTATCCAAAAATTAGAAACTAGCCCATAAATAGCCCCTTTTCGGTTTGGAGCCAAAAACAACATTCGAGATATGAGTTTTGGTGGTTTGGCACCAAAATTTACAATTTGAAATTCAAACATTTAGTCCTAATTCAAAAATTGACAATTTTCCAAAAATCAGCCAACTTTTGGAAGCCATAACTTTTGATCCGGGACTCCGTTTTCCAAACCGTTTGCACCGTCAGAAAGGTCTCAGAGTGTAGAACGTGATAAGAACCTACTATGCTGATTTTGACAAGTTTTGGGCCCGTACAGGACTGTTTAGTGCCTCAAACTAGACTCAAAAGGTTTTTCAGGGAAAAAAGCAGAAACTGGAACTTGAATAACTTTCAAACCGTGAATGATCTTGACCTGATTCTTTCGCCAAAGTGATTATTTTTCCATCATGAACCTTCCCATAATTTTTTTTCTTTCCACACCTTCAAATTCACACATGCTAAAAATAATAGTTGAGCAAAAAAATTAGAAAAACAGTTTTGAAAGTTGGGAACTCTTATTCAACGAAAAGGGTATCCAAAAATGCAAAAAAATCTATAAAAGAAAACAAAAGGAACATAAATGGAAAGCATATTTTTGGGTGATGCAAGATTTCCCTCACACCACTGGATGCTCCTGCATCAGGTATCTACTGTAACTCGCCTTAATTTATCAAAATTCATAAGTAGAAAACTTCAAATCCCACCTTTGTATTCCCTTAAAATTATTACCTATTCCTACCTACCTATATGCAATTTATTCTCACCACTTTTACCAAGTTATTTTTACAACTTTTATCCCCAAACACAATTATTAATCTCACACACTCCACTATCCTTATATCCCCACCCTCATTTTATTTTCTATTATTTCACAACCTAAACTTTATCTTTCACCACCTATAGCTTCATAATTTATTAAATTTATGATATTTGCATCTTTTGCATCCCTAAACCATATAATCCATCTCCTTTTCACATCATGTACTAAAGTAGATTTAGTAGCACGTTCTTCACAATCCATAAACCCTAAACTAATTTTATATGCCCAAGTTATATTTATACAACTAGTTGGCTAGCCACCTTCTATTTATATTCAAGAGATATGACTACAAAGGTACTATAGGGATGTAGTGGTTTCATGTATGCATAAATTTAATTTGTAAAGATTGGGCATGACCTTTGTCATTTTAAAGGGTATCTAGTTGCACTCACCTTAATTTATCAAAATTCATAAATAGAAAACTTCAAATACCATCTTTGTATTCCCTTAAAATTATTACCTATTCCTACCTACCTATATGCATTTTATTTTCTCCACTTTTACCAAGTTATTTTTACAAATTTTATCCCCAAACATAACTATAATCCCACACACTCCACTCTCCTTATATCCCCATCCTCATTTTATTTCCTATTATTTCACAACAACCTTAACTTTATCTTTTCCCAAATATAGCTTCATAATTTATTAAATGTATGATATTCCTATCTTTTGCATCCATAAACCACATGATCCATCTCCTTTTCACAATGCATCATACACTAAAGTAGACTTAGTGGCACTTTCTTCACAGTCCATAAACACTAATCTAATTTGATATACCCAAGTTATATTTGTACAACTAGTTGATTTGTCACCTTCTCTTTATATTCAAGAGATATGACTACAATGGTAGTGGAGGGATGAAATAACCTAACTAAATCATTTTAGGGGTTATAAATTAAAAAAAAATTATCCAAAAAGTAGCCATAAATCCAAAAGTTACCCTTTATACAATAATATGAAATGTTAATCTAACAATCAATTGGGTATGTGAAAGATCATGACGGGATAAAAAGTGGTGATATGATGGGTATGTGGTTGATGAATTTTTTAACCCAAAATTGATAAAAAAAAATGGTTTTTAAAGGAGATTCTCAGCTTTCCACCAATATAAATTATGTTCTACTTTGAATTTAATAAATAATTATTATTCATTTTCTATTTGAATTATGACCAAAGTCTAATTGATAGGTTGATTGAAAAACATCTATAGCTTTCAAATGGTATCACCTTTTTTGAATATGAAACATGTCACATTCTATGCTTCACATACTATAGGATTAAAAAAAAATGAATTTCATGAAGTTTTGACCAAGTTTAGGTGGTTAGACATACAGTTTTTATATTTTTAAAAGTTGCAATAAAAAAATTCATAATTAATTATTTACTTGGAAACAAATTACAAAAAAATATGCATCACATTGGGACATGAGTCCTCTACTTATATATAAAATTTTATAAAAAAATATTATCATTTTATTGTGGTTAGGGTGGTCAGACAGACACCTACTTCTTATTTTTTCCCTAAAATTTAAGTACTACTGCATTAAATTTTCAAATTTTCACCATATAGATTTATTTTTTTAAAAACAAACCTAGTTGTTTAGAAACCACATTCCATTTTCTAAAGATTCTATTCTTACATATTTTTGAAATAATATATATAACTTATTCAATTTTTTACGTCAAGTTGCCTAACTCTAATTTTTCTAAATTTTTCACCACTTAAGGGCCTATTTTTCCATGATGATCCTTCATATATACCCAATTTATCCTTAATTATCTTTGCATTCATTGATACCCTAATTTAAAATTCAAGTTTGCAATGGTGTGAAAAGATGCAGATCATATATTGTATAAATTAGTCTATTAAAAATTAACCTAGAATGGTCCTTTTCATTTATATCTCAATGTAAATCACCCATATTGTCAAATGGATCCATGATTATGTAAAATAACTTGCAAAGTATTTAATCGTTATATTAAAGTCTAAAATTTATTTTGTATGTTGTGGTAATAGTGAGAATGATTGTTATGACCCTCACAATAATGGACCAAAAAGTACAATTATAAAACCTAAAAATAATCAACAAAATATTTTATCATATAGTTTAGAATACCTAACAAATAATGCTACAACAATTACCATAACATGTAAATATAATGCTTAATACCCTATATTAAATAAATCCTATACCTATTATAACCTACTACTACAATAAGAACCTTGATTGGAAATATAATGCACTAGCACTAAACTAAATGGTTTACAAATACATTACAAATATTTGTGATAACAAAAAATAACATGCATGGAGTAACCTTGAAATAAGTAGCAACTACTGTAGGTACACTATTCATACCTTCATATTGAATTATTTAACAAATATAAAATCATATAAAATCAATGCAAGTTCCATAGTCCACAATAATGGGAGATCACTCACAACCTCTAATAAAATTATGTGACCAAGCAAAGAGGTTCCAGCCTCTACCTCATGAAACCATAGGGTTTTCATCCTTTGGCTTCCTATGAATCTAATATTCTTCGTCCTGATCTGATTATCCAAACACCAAAGCTCAAAATGATGGTGGCTATGGTTTTTTGGTTGGAAGCATAGGTGATGATTCATGTTTGAATGCATCACTCCTTGTGATATCCATCAAATTGATGATTGATGAGAGAAATTTATATAAATCATGAGTAACCATGCACACAACCACCACATAAATTTCATTGAACAAGTAGGTGACTAATCATGGAATTCTAATGAATGAATCCCCTTGTCACACATCTGTTTGAATTAGTTTAATGTTTCAACCTAGTTCATCATTCACTTAAAATTTCATGTGAATCCATTCCCTTGATATCTGACCCTTATTTTTAGGTGAGAAAATAGCTTTTGACAGGTTGAGAGTTTTCAACCACTAAAATTTCTTCTCTATTCTTATATAATGGACCTATTACTACCATTTTGAAATAATTCTTAAAGGTTAAATTTGGCATCACAACTTTAATTTGATTCTAATATAAATATTCATTAACTTGGAAACTTCTTCACACTTGTTCATTCTATCTTGGTTCCTTTTTATTTCATATTAACTCTACTATATCTATATCCTTGCATCAATAAAATTAACTTGAAACAAAGAAAAAGGGGGGCTAATAAAAGTGAATTAACAAGATAATAAACCACAATTTTTACTAGTTATTTCATTCAATTATGCATACAAGAACATTAGAAAACAAACCTAACTGCTATAACAACAATAAGGAAGTTTTTAAGATGCTGAAACAATGTGTACCATGTTGAAAAGGTGTTGTTTCAGGGATCATTAAGGACTCATTCGCCCAGTGGAAAATGGGTCCCTATTAGGATTCTAGAAAATCACTTTTGGGGCCCTGTTCCTTGATGGATGCACTCTCAAATCCCAGGTGATCAGCTCTTGAAAGTTAGAAATCAATTTTGTAGCTTAGTTTTTGTGATCTTGCAAGTAGGATGACAACTTTTCCAACTTTTCAATCTTGAAAATTTTGCAACTTTTATTCTCCACTTGTTCCTCAATCTAAAACCTACAATCACACATCAAGAGATGAGAAAAATTGTTGATTATTAGGGAATAGGGGTTTTCCTTGGTCAAAACTCATTTAGGTAATTTAACCTTATGATGAAACAATGAAACATGAATATGAAATATGAAACATGAAACAATGATACCTTGGATGAAGTCTTGTAATGTAAATAAAAAATCTAACATAAAGTGGCTATGAAGAATGTAGATCTTTATCTTGAATATGGATGTGAAACAATGCTTGAATTGGATCTTCAATACTACATCAACACGTAAGCTCAACTACATGTATGATGTACCATGCCTTTGACATGATGATACAACCATGGATTGCTGCAATAAAACCTTGATGATTTTCCCTTTAATTCCTTTGAATTCTCTTGTGAAAGTACTCTTATGATCACTTGAACTTGCTAGGCTTGCTTAGATGAAACTATCTGAAATAACCTTATATTTATACTAAACTTAAGATTTACTCCTGAAATTCAAGTAACATAATCTAACATCAAATCTAAGGTTTGAAATTGTTAAAATCCTACCCAAACACACTCTAAAAGGGGTGTCCTTAGTTAAGGAGGACCCATTCTCCACCTTGGGTGAATGGGTCCTAACATGTAATTAACTAGGACCAATTTCAAGGATTATGAAATATTATCCAAAAAGCGGGTCCTAGGACACAGTGAGGACCATTCACTAGGTGGTGAGTGCATCCTAGGTCATTATCCTAGGACTCAAACCTCACCAAATTAAGTATTATGCAACAATATTAATGAGTGTTGGGATATCCTTCAAAAAATGCAAAAATATTAGGCTTGGATTTGAATTTAAGGGGCCAACCAAGCTCTAATTGACCTCAATTAATTAATAAATCCCTATATTAGTGTGAAAGTGTAAGAAAAAAAATTACAACACACTAAATAAGGCATCAATTAAGTCCATTTTATCATTAATTATTTATTTCCAAACTAAGTTTGAAAAATGGTTACATTTTATGACACTATATTTTTCCCACTTTAGTGAGAGTTTGCCCCCATGACAAACTCACACTAAAGTAGACATTCAAGAAACTTAAGTATGCAACCATGATAAAGATACATAATCATACCCTATCAAAGACCAAGAAAAATAAATAAAAAACAAAGGATCAAGCTTTGATCATTCCCACACAATGTGGAATGTGGCTATTTGTTTGAAACAAGGATCAAGCTTCAACAATTTGTCCAACACGATATGGACTATGTCTAGGGTGTTTGTCTAAAATGTATGCATGCTCTCTTGGGTAGCTGAACCTCAAGCTATCAACTTGGTGAGTTATCCCAATGAGGTGGAAATGGAGAGAATCATATTAGCCTCCCATACCATACTGAAGTTATCCTCCTGACAACTTTGATAAGGCACCACAATGCTGTGCTTTTGAATGTTATGTCTATATGTTTTTGTTAAGGTAGATTTTACTTCATTCATGTAAGGTCTTCTTCTTAGGAAACATCATGCCTAATTTCTCCAAGAGAGAACAAGTCAAAAATATCAGATCCCCACTTATGGGATGCCTCACTCGTATCATACCACTAAGGGAAATCATATGCTTAGAAATATCGCACTCTTGGAGGACATCAAACCCAATGACACCACCAAGAAAAGAAAACGTCACAAGGAAAAATAAAATCATGCCATGAAATATGCAAAATGTCAAAATATGTCATCAATGTATGCCCCCACTTTAAAGTGGTTTCTAACACCATTGCTATGAGCAACTGCTTTAAAGTGGCCAATGTTTTCTCCTAACATGAGATATTTCCTCGGAAAACCCTATGCTAAGTTGTATGTTTTCAAAATAAAGCTACGTCATGAAAAAGGAGGGAGGGGTTTCCCCAAAAATACACAAGGGATCTATGGATTCGGGGTTAGTATGTATTTGGTACAATGTTTTTCAAGAGCTCAAAATTGTCATCATTCCCCAAATACTCATAGAACAAGAAGAATGCCACAAAGAGAGCGAAAAAAAATAAAAAGCCTTCTAGGTCAACATAGAAGAGACCTAAATGTATCAATTCCTTACATCATCCCCAGAAGGAAAACACAAGATAATAAAAGATAAAGGAAAATATTTTGGGTCAACTTGGAAGAGACCTAAATGTCTCAATGCCTTATGTCATCACCAAAAGTAAAACACAAGACAAATTAAAAGATAAAGGTTTACAACATAGAGAAGAATGTAGATACATATAGAGGAATGCAAAAAAAGAGAGAGATACATCAAATGAAACATCATGAGGGATCACATTACGCACATGCAATTACATACAAGAACATGAAAAAGAAAACAAAGAAAAAGACTGGTAAGGAACATGCGAGTCAACCTATATCAGGTCATCAACATCCTAATCTCGATCAGTATAAGCGGAAGGTAGACAACTAGCTAAAGGGACAACAACATGTGTCGAACTAGGGGAAGCACCAAGTTCAACACTCTGTTTAAGAGATTTTTCATTTAAGCTCATAAAATAGGAAAAAAATATATTCAATTTGTTATGCACTTGCTCATCAATCTTTGTAATTTCAATTTCATCATCTAGATTTATCACAATAGGAGGCTGAATGACAATTTCCTTGGAAGCTTCTTGTTTACATTGTAGTGAAGGTATATAATAATTATGCATTTCTTCAAGTAAGTTCAGATTCTTATTTTCTTTGTTCTTTTCTTCTTTAGTTTGTAACATATGAGCAATAGCATGACATCTACACCTATGCTCTCTAGCATTTTGATTTTGTTTCAATTTATTTTCAATTTGTGTTTGTGTAGGAGTGGGTTTGTCAATCATAGGTTTCTTCTCTTCCTTGGGAGGAATGGAAGAAATAATAGGAGGTTGTTCAACCACTTTCTCTTTAGCTTTGTAAACTTATTTAAGTTTAGGAGGCACAATGGGATTGTTTTGGTTATCTCATTGTGTAGTTCATGTCAGTTGTTCATTGAAGTAAATTTTCCTGACTTTTAATTTTGTGAGTAATTAAACCCTATAACTTAACCATTTTCATAAAAAAATCCTTCAATTTATAGAGAGAAAATGAACAAAGATGTCACAATAATAATCAAAATTAATTCCATTCCAATATAATATTTCACATACTACAATATTCCATAGAATGTGTACAAAGTACATACATAGCTCAATTGAGCTTCAAAACAATAGATATAGATCGTAGTCTAAGAACCTCCTTTCAAACCTTCATCTTTTGTCACCTGATGAGGAGGAGAAGCATCACTCAAACATTTTTTTGCCAACCATATACTCATATGTGGTCTCCCACACATCTATCATTCAATAGATGGCCTTACCCTTCAAGGAAGAGATTGGTGGAGTAACCTTGTAACGACAACTACTTTGAGCTTATTGTTGTGTTTTACATGACTAGAACTTGTAAACCCACAATCTAGGACTAGCATGGATATAAATGGATCACGATGTTTAAATTGAAAGTGGAGCCAAAGGAAATCACACTAATTTAGCGAAAGTGTTCTCACATAGTACTTTGAGTGATAGTCATCCTACTCACATACACTACTCAAGCTCAATTTTTCTTAAGGCCATTATAATCTATGCATATGTTTTTCCTTCAAGAGGTAGTGTTTTACACTAGAGACAACCTATTCCCTTTTCCCACAACTTAATGATATTTCTACCTACCAAGTATAAATGCAAATTACCCACCCTACAATGGATAATCAAACCCTGGGTGTAAGTTCATAAGCTATCTAATTCAATAAAATAACTTAGCTATGGATAACCCATAAGCCATGCTTGCCTAATCATATCTAGTATACTTATACTAATGACAAACAATTCCTCCTAATATGGAGTAAATATAAGCACTTTCATAGATAAGCATAAAATAGCTTCTTTTTCCTTTCCAAAGAAAATGCTATGAATTTCTAATGCAAGTATTCCCAAGAAGTACCATAAAAAAGCATACAAAATCTCATTCTTTCATAAATAATGAAAAATAAGAGAAGACTAGATCCTCATTCCTATAATACACTTAATTCAATTGACTGACTTGATGCACAACCTTCCAACAACAGCTTACTAGCTTCACTTAATCCCCTTAAAGCAATACTTCACTATGAATTTTCTCACAAGTTGATTATATGCACTCACAAATAACTCACAACTCTCACATAATAACTCTCAGCTCTCAGAATATACAGTTCTTAGAATAAGTTTGTAGAACAACGTGTCCTAAGTAAGGGATCTATCCCATCTATTTATATAGAAAATTGAGACATTGTAGCCGACAGAAAAGAATGCTAGTTGATAACTCTTTCCATGCAAGTCGAGTCACTACCTATAGCTAAAAGGTGTCAAAAAACTAAGTATAAAATCATCATAAAATGCTATAGATCGACCCTTCTATTTGATAGCAACAAAAGAAATTCAAATGTGCACATGCACAAATGATAGTTGAATTGAAACTAGGATAAAATTCTACAAATTTAAGAGCTCTTATATGTTGGCACCAAGTATTCAACCAACTTCCTTATCTTTTGGCATGGTTATTCTCATTCAAACAATCCTTTGTTTATAGGCAATAGATCTATACCATATCAAGTTGGTCATAGTTTTACCAAGTAACAAAGAAAAGTTGAGTTGCTACACAATAATAGTGTATACTTGGTGCTTTGAACATTTTAAATGTAACGACCTAACACTTTCATAAAGTAAAAATTTCTTAATTTTACACCAAAAAAGTAATGGTAGCAAGTAATCAAGCTAATGCAATAAAAAATTTCTTTTCTTTTATTGAAAATTGCCAAATAAGATACAACATATTTCCACAATTATTCCTTTTTCTTTTCGAATATACATCAAAGTAAGAAAACACACAAGTACAAACATAGCTCATGGAGCTTTCCAACAAATAGTAGTAAGATGGTCCAGGTTCCTTTCCTTTCAAATCTTGGTTCTTCTGTCACCTACTGTGGAGTAGAAGCATCACTTAGGCACTTTTCTACCAACCATAGACTCTTAATGTGGTCCCCCACACATCTATCATTCGATATATGGCCCTTCCCTTCGATCAAGAGACTGGTAGACTAACCGATACCGACAACCAATTGAGCATAGTGTTGTTTCCTACATAACTAGAACCTTGTAATCCCACAATCTTGAACTAGCATGTAATAATGGACCACAGTGAACTGATAATGTATTCTCAAGAATCACACAATCTAAGTGGAGTCTCGTACATTGCATTACTTTAGACAAAGTATAAAATTTAGTAAATAACTGAGAATCATCTATCACATACACTACTCAAGGCTGATTTGACTTAAGGCTATCTTACACTACGCATAGGTATGGTCCTTCACTGGATAATCTATCATCCCAAACTAACCTACAACATTCTAGTCTACTTGAAATGAATATAAATAACAAGGAAGGGTGCATGAAGTTGGGTTACAATTTTGTGGCCAACTTCAAAAAAATATTGAAAATGACATAACGTGAGCGCGTTATAACGCACTCACATTATTTCATTTTAAAAGCAAAAAAAAAGTGAAAGCTATTCATTTTCTCTTTTCTATTTTTTTCCTCTGCCCGTGGCCAAAAACCCTCATTTTCACACTTGTGTTCTAGGAGGAGGCATTCTAGAAAATTCATCAACAATAGTTGCTTTTCGTTTGCAAAGATGGCGCCATGACGATGAAGAAGTGCAGGAGGTAAGTATTGTTTGCTATTTGTTTTGAATTTCTTAGTTTCAAGTTGATTTTGTTTGTTTTAGGTTAGATTTGATTTTTTTTTTAATTTTTAGGAGATGCAAATAATCCTACAAATCCTGAAAAATCCTCAACAAGAAGAATAAACAAATCCTCCTCAACAAAATCAACCTCCCCCACCAGACACTCAACACCCTCTTGGCACTCAACAAAATTTGAGAAGTGAAATTGAAAACAACAAAAAACAAATTGAGGATCTTATCAGTAGGTTGAGTGATCCAAATGCTTCAACCACAGAAAGAATGACACTTGCAAATTCAATGAAAGAGATGTTAAAAAATGTAGATTCAATAACCCAACAAATAATGGGATGGGATGATAGGTGGCAGGCAGCTAGGGCATATTATACAGACAAATTATCATATAAACAAGTAAAAGATTTAGAAAATACTAAAGGTGATTTGTGCTCTGTATTCACTAACCCTAGAACAAATCAAAATATTAGCCTCTATGCGAAGAGGTTTCCTATTCATTCGTGCCACCACCAAGAGATTAGGAATCATTTTTATGATAGGTGGTACTTGGTATTTGATTACCCATAGTGCAACAATTGTGAAGTTCCCCAATATTTTCCTAGGAAACTATATAGTGAGTTCGTATTGAACCAAATCCCAAATTATTTTGATATGAGGGAGTTCCAGGGGAGAGGTGGGGGGTCAGCTTAGGATAGGCCTAGTGCATAGCCAGATCCTGCGCAGCAAGGGAGACAATCTCTCGCTAGGCTGCCTCGTGAGCACATTGTTATGCCTACCATTGTGAAGGAAAGTGCCGATGTAGAGACATTGCTGGCGATGAACACTTTGACTTGGAGTGTCATCCATCATACTAGCCCTATTGTAAGTGCCATCTAGGGGAGTCTTCAGATGGTGGCCTTTGAACCCATGTGTGTCAATCTTGCGGGGCGACTTGTTCATATGACCTCACCAGCACTCAGGAGGCTTCTATGCAGGATCTGTATGCTACTACGCAAGATCCGTATGCTATTACACAACATCCATATGATGCTACAGGGATGGAGAGGATGACTGACATTTTGCATTGTGCATATGGAATTGATAGTCGAGTAAAAGTCAACATGTTCATTGAATTTAATTTATTAAATTTTGATTCTAAATGCATGATTAACTAATTTAGTTTTATTATTTTAATAAAATTGTAGGGTTGCAGTGTTGAGACTGGATACACCGATCCTCCAACTACTTATTTCTGCAGTACACCTATCAGTGGGGTATGTAACTAGTAAACAATTATAAATTTATTACATGTTAATAGCATTGTTTTATGAATGGTATTTTAATACATGTGATTTTGGATGTTGAACAGACTAATATTGGTAGTTTCAAGCAAACACCTCCTAGTGCCAGTGGATTCACTCAAATGTACACGGAGGTAATAGAATAAAGAGAACTTAAATAATGAATTCTACTTAATAGATTTGTGTAATTTATATTCATATTGTTGGTTACGTTGCATTACACATCATTCAAACTCAAAGCATTACTTCAAATTCCATAACTAATAACTAGATGTTGATAGATGACAAAATTTCAACTGTACAATATAATTGTTTAGAAAGTCAGCATAAGTAGCACGATGCAATTACTTCACATGGAGGCATGTGCTTGCAAAGGTGCACCAACACGAAAAACTATGGATGCTTGGAAAAAATATATGAAACCATAATAGTAAGCAATAGCATAGACAAGGCAGTTAGTGATGTAGAGCATCATATCAAAACTATTAATCATTAGGGTACATTTGATGTAGAGCATCCAACAAACACCATCAACATCAGTTCTTCAAGGGATTTCAATCCCAAATAGAATCAAGAGAAGATCAAATATAATTTCATCAGAAATCTACTTTTCATTCGACCAAAATCCACTCAAATTCTCTTAGCCATTCCATAGGCCATCATTCATCATTCCACTAATCAATATTCCAATTGACTCATTCAAAGAAAAAACCATATTAAAGAAAATTTTGACTTAATCAATTAGATTCACATCATTCTCAACCACCATAAAAACAACATAAACTTGATTATTGACACTTGAACAATTCATCCTTTCATTTATTCACCACTTGGGAAACAAATCAACTAAACCATACCTCACTGTTATCATTCCATTATCAAGCACTGTACTCACCATATTTTGACTGCAATAGTCTATTTATAGGTTACAAACTCCTGCTACAATAGAATCTTGATTATCATCTTGTGGTTAATCACCAATTTCCTCAAAAGGCTTCATAATACTCACCCATCCAACCATCAAAGTCACCAAACCTATCTTATACACCTTAACCAAATTTAGTAACATCAATCATATCATTAGTTTGATAGTAACGAAGCACTCAATATCATCCTTTCCATTATTTAAACAAACATCTTTGTTTTGATCAGACAATATCATATTCCTCTAGTAGGTCTGTCTACCATTGAATCAGGTAGTTACATTCCTATCTCAAAGCTTATTAAAAAAATCAATTCACATTTAGAAACACTTTCTAGCACATCACAACATATCAAAGTTCTTAGACATTTGACATAAAGAAAATCATCAGATTTTAGATTGTCCTATGAAGAAAGGCTAGTAGGTTAGGCCTATTTTACAAAGGAGACCCCTTCAAAACCATTCCAAATCACTCAAAACCTCAAAAAAGTCTTCAATCATGTCTTATAACTCAATATTTCACCATTTATAGGGATTGAAAACCATGAAAATGTTCTGATCCAATAAACCCTTGTTTATAGGGTGTAAAAGCATAAATCAAGGAGGGTTTTTGTGAAAAATACTCTTGCAAACCTCTATTTCTCTGGACACCACCTAGAACATGATTTTTTATGTCTGCCAAGACCTTCTACATCATTTCCAAGCCTCTACAAGCTCTATTTATTCATGACCCATGACTGTAGCATCACCTTGTCTAGGAAAATCCTCTATTTTCCAATGTAGTAGCAACTCCACCATGGTATTCTTTCTTTTCCCTGCACTTACAATCATCAAAACATGCAAAAAATCCTAACATTAACCTACTCCACCAATTTACTTGACCTACATTGGTGGAGTAGTGAAAAAATACCCTATTGGACTCTCAAACTTGCTTCTAAAAGGACTCTATCAAGCACTAAAAACTGCCTCTTATTCTTTTGTTTCCTAAAACTAACCAAGTTCAAATATTTAAATTGGAAACTAACTCCTCTTTACATGTATTCACACTATGATTTAACTTTGGGTGTTCCTAAATTACCAACACAAGAAAACAAAACAATCCAGAGTAATGCTACAAACTCAGAAACAGGGAATTTTTATTTCAAAATCTAATTACAAGAACACAAACTTCATCTTTTTCTCTCTTGAATAAGCAACTAAAATTTCTCTCTTTTCATCAAAAATCACATTGTTTCATTTGCAAACCACAAGGCAACAACAATCCAACTCGTTTCAATACTTCTTATCATCCTCAAGCTTCAAACATCTTATTTATCAACAAAAATGACTGATCCGTGCATAAGAAACCTAATTAGAGTCACTAAAGAATCCACTCTTTCATCATTCACGAAGGCACCCTTCCACTCAATTTGCTTTAAAACCTAGGAAAAATAATCAAAAACCAATATTTCATGTTACAACCTATATCCATCAAATCCTAACACACCTTTGTCATCATCAATTTATATGAATTCAAAGCAAAAACCTAATAAAGAGCTCTGAATCTTTCAATTCCTTAAACAACTCACCAAATTTTCACTTTTACCAACTAGCTCCTCAAGACCAAGATACTACAATCAACCATTTACACCTCAATCATTTCATCTAACTTCCAAGACATTACTCACATAATGTTTATTGACTAAGCTTATTCTATGCACAAATCAAGCCCTACAAAGGAGGGTTTATTGCATAAGGTACTTACAAACCTTAAATACTCCTGCCACCACCACAAAAACCATGGAAATAGCTTGCATAAGCTTTAGAAATGATGCGGAGTAGCAGGGAAGGAAAACTCACAATCACAAATGGAAAAGTCACTCCATTGAATGCTTCTCTCAAATACTCTCATGAGTCCTAAGCTCCACTAGTTATTCTTTAAGAGATCAACCCCACACACGTAGGGTTCACAACTCAAACCACTCAAAAAGCTTGAAAACATTTGGATCATGTCTTATTAAGTCAAAACAAGGTTTAACAACCCTCTAGCATTTAGGTTTCAACAAACACCCATCACTATGGTGACTTAGACCTCACTCTCTCTTAAGGCTTGCAGCCCTTGCCTGGTAGGACAGTCAGAATAAAAAACACAAGGAAGACTGTTAAGAAACCAAACCTATGAATTCAAACCCCTAAGATGGACCCCTACAAGGTTCCAAAACCCTTCCTCTTGACTGTCAAAACATCACTCATAATGGCCCTTTCTATCGCTTCTCCAAAAGGCCTAATTCACAGACCTACACCTAGGACTTGACCATCTAGGATCTCCCCTTCACCCCAAAGTCAAAATTCAAACTCATACAGGTTCTCCACACCTGTTTCCACCCTTCCTAAGTTCTTCTTAAACAAATTCTTCAAAATCAAGAAAAAACTCATTTGTTTTGCTTGTCAATTATGCTTGCCACATAGAGATGTCAAGCCAAAATTCATGCACAACTTCCAACAATGAGCCCGCCATTCTCCAAAAAATTGAGGAAATGATAGTACAGCCTTATATCTTCCATCCCACTGAGATTTAGCAATTTTACAATGTGGGAATTGAAGAAATATACATTTTTCACCCAAAACCCTGATTTTAAGGGTTTTCAGACCACCCGATAGAGAAATTGGAATATCTCCCTTGATACTCAATAAAATTTCACCACTCCAACACCAAAGGAAAGCTTATTCAATTACCTATCCAACCATTATGGTCTTGGAGCATGAAAGTGAACATACAGTGTGTACCAAGTACGGGATCAATAGATTCTTCAGGAAAACATAGGAAAAACAACAAACTTCTTATTGAAACTTCTTCAAAACATGATCAACCTTGCCTCAACTAGGAGAGGCATATTTGAAGTCTTAAAAACTCCCTCAAACTTCTTGCAACTATCTTTTGAAAAGAGAGATGTTGGAAAACAAATAATCTCATGCTTTGACTTCTATAAAAGCTTGCAAGTCCATGTAAGCTTCTCACATCTCCCATGGATTTTGGTGTTGGCCAAGTAAGAATAACATCCACCTTTGAAGGATCCATCTTCAAACTTCCCTTGGAGATGACAAAACCAAGGTAGACTAGTTCTTCCTTCATGAATTCACACTTTTCCATGTTGATCATTAGCTTCTCCTCTTGTAACCTCCTTAGTACCATGTCAAGGTGCTTCAAATGTTCTTATTTAGACCTGCTAAACACAAGGATGTCATCTAAATAAACTACAAAAAAATTTCCAATGAAAGGTCTCAATACCTTATTCATAAGGCACATAAATGTACTAGGGGCATTTGATAACCCAAAGGGCATCACCAACCACTCATAGAGCCCTTCATTAGTCTTAAAAGTTGTCTTCCATTCATCCCCCTCTCTGATCCTTATCTGATGGTACCCACTCTTTAGATCAATCTTGGGAAAGTAAGATGCTCCTAATAGACAATCCATGAGGTCCTCCATTCTTGGCATTGGGAACCTATATTTGATTGTGATCCTATTAATGTCTCTTGAATCAGTGCAAAGACTCTAATTCCCATCCTTCCTTGGTGCTAGGACAGTAGGAAGAACACATGGGCTCAAAATCTTCCTCACTAGCCCTTTATCCATCAACTCTTGCACTTGTCTTGCAATCTCCTCATTTTGAGCAGGTATCATCTTGTATGTAGCCTTATTGGGCAATGTATCCCCTGGAATCAGATCAATATGGTGGCTTATATCCCTAATGGGAGGTAGAGAACTAGGTAATTCATTCACCATTATGTCCTTGTACCTTTCCAACAACTCTTGGACTTCCTTTGGTGCATCTTCCTTGTTCTTTGTGGGAAGATCTGCTTCACTTTTTGGCTTCATAATCAAGAAGAATCCTCTTCCTCCTCCTTCCTTCAAGGTCTTCATGAACTCCTCACCCACCATCAAAACACTAGGCCCTTCGTGGTTTTCCTTTTCTTCTTCTAGGAGAGGTGAAAGGTTGTAAGTCTTCCCATCCTTCACAATGGAGTATGTGTTCTTCTCCCCATCATGCTTGGTCTTCCTATCAAACTATCAAGGCCTACTAGAAATATATAGTTTAATACTTGTACTCAAAAAGAAAATTCATTAGATCTCATACATTATAAGTCATGACGTGGATCGCTATTGTAACTTTTTTGAGATTGAATAATTTGTTGCTTTATTTTCAGATGTTGGTTGTGGAAACACCTCCAAATGTTACAAGGGTAATGGATATCAATGTTTCATCTGCTATACAATCCTCCATGGCTCTGATAGAGGACGTATGAGGAAAATTACTAAATTTCAATTTACATTCATTGCTATAGATGTTAGTTCTAGTGAAAAATCAAACCATTATTGATTCACAGTTTAATTCCTATTTGGATGGTTTATACAAGGCTTGAGCATGACTGAGCATTGGCATGCAAATATTTCCATCATGGAGAGTGATCATGAGATGGTTGTAAGTGATTATTTTGTTAAATATATCATTTCTTATAATGTAATTTCTATATATTAATGTCTTTACTTCTTATTGTAACAATTAAAACTTCACCAAGAGCTAAACTATAGGAGGAGTAGCAGGAGCACTCCTCGTGCACATCAGAAATGAGTGACAAAATTATCACTATCAGATCACCAAACAAAGGGAAATAATTTATTTCCAGAGCATGGAGAGAAATGAATTTTGATTCCAGAGCCCTTTGTTGTATGCCTAGACATGGAAATTTTGTACATATCTTGTATTGGATATATTTGACATTGTATGCCTATATGGCAATTCGTGAAGGCTATATGGCTATTTTGTAACTATATTTTATACTTATATCGACATATATTGATGTATGCGTACATGGCTATTTGGTTAATACAAATCTTTTTTATCGATGGTGTCCATATTTGCTCTTTTTGACAATGTCAAAAGCATGGCTGCATATAGATTAGGCAAAAGACTTTTCCTTTTAGATTAGCAATGCATGGAAGTTTCAAAAAGTATCCTTGATATTACAAAAAGATGTGTTTATACCATAGCAGCAAAAATCTCTTGGGGATACAAAAATTGGTAAACCAAAAGTATAAGATTTTTTGAAAAATTCGGGAAAAGTCTGAAAAAATTTAAAAATCAGATTTTAAAAAAAAGGTAAACAAAAGTAGAAGAGAGATAATTTAAAAAAAAAAAAAAAAAAATTAAAGAATTTCCACTTAATATAGAGATATAGAGACAAATAAAATAAAAGAGTTTAATAATAAATTGTATGGAGTTTTGTAGTTTATATTCATATAAGTTGATTATTGCGGTACACATATTTCAAACTCAAAGCATTGCTCACATTGCATAACTTAATAACTAGATCTTTGATGAATGACAAAATTTCAATTACAATATAGTTTTACAAAGTCAACCTAAGCAGGTTATGCAATTACTTCACATTACTTAATAATAACTAGGAGGCGACTCCCAATTGCATTTGCTTGTCATGGCATTCTATGAGAC
>VDFB02260590.1:0-30324 GCA_007258455.2 Sequoia sempervirens | reverse complement strand
ATCATATTTTTCTTGTGTATTTATTTTATTTCAAGTACTAATGATGAACCTAGATATTTTAAGGAAAATTTATGTTTGGAGGATAGTGAGTCTTGGATGCAATTCTAGTTGTAGGAGGAAATAATTTCCATATACAGTTGTGACACACATGATATTGTGCGTTCACTTGAGGGAAGAAATATCATTGGTTGCAAGTGGGTGTATAAGAAGAAAATTGGAGAAATAGATGCTCAAAGTGATACAAGGATAGATTGGTGGAAAAGGGCCACTCCTAGAGAGAGGAAGTTGATTTTATTAAAATTTTCTCTTCTATTGCTAAGTAAACTTCTATTAGATTTTTATTATCTATTGTTGGTGCTTATGATTTTGAGATTGAGCGAATAGATGTTAAAATTTCTTTCTTGCGTGGGGATCTTGTGGAGGAGATAAATATGTAGCAACCTAATATTTTTTTTGTGAAGGAGAAGGAATATTTGATTTGTAAGTTGAAATGATCATTATATGGTCTCAAATAATCATCAAAGATGTGATACCAAATGTTTGATGATGTTGTATCAAGTTTGAGTTTTGTTAGGAGTGAGAAGGATCGTTGTTTTTATGTTAAAATGATAGATGATCGAATTCTAATAATTATATTATTTGTGAATGACATGTTAAAATTATTGGTAACAACAAAGTGATGACTAGGGAGATTGAAACTCAAATTTCTATGCATTTTATGAGAAATAATTGGGATTTCCAAACACCTTCTCGGTATTGAGATTAGTAGGGATTAGGTACATAGAAATTTTTGGTTAGGTTAGAGTCAATATATCGATAAACTATTTTGTAATAGTTTAGTAGACATGAATGTAAACATACTAGTACTCCATTTCCTATTGACACTAAGCTTTCTTTAGATTTGTGTCTAAAATTGGATGATTATTTTGGCACTAGATGAGATATTGCCTCAAGAAGTGGGTGTTTTGAGCAAGTTTATGTCTAATCATTGGGTAAGGATCATTAGACTTATATTAAGACATTTTTTATATATTTCTAAGGGAATTCTAATTATTATTTTTGTTATCATGGTACTAATGGCGTGGACAAGAAATTGTACATATTAAATATTTATAGATGTATATTGTGTCAATGAATTGGATAGTTGAAGGTTCACTAGTGTTTTTGTTTTCTCTATTTGACAATGCAACAATTTGGATAAATAAGAGGTAGCCAACATTTTATTTATACACCACCAAAGTAGATTATATGGTTGTTATATACCTCTAAGAAAACAATATAGTTACATAAAATTTGTGTAGGTATTTTTTTTATTGTAGGGTGGTTAGAATTGGTTGTGACAATTAGAGTGCTATTTGTTTGGCCAAAACTTCCATATACCATGCTTGTATTAAGAATGTTTGTGTTTAGTGTCATTTTATGTGTGAGATGGTGGATAACATGATAAGGTCATGTTGTAGAAGGATGACACTTAGGATAATGTTATTGATTCCCTCATGAAGCTAGTGAACACAAATAAGTTATCTTGGTGTAGGAAGGGCATAACTTTGGATCCTATACTAAGTTATATATTTTATTATACCTTTATATGTTATTGTAATGTATAATATCAAGTGAGAGAATGTTAGGATAGTATGATATTTATTTACGATCCTTTTTTTCATCTCCAACAATCTTGGAATGGTTAATTGGACACTTTTGTTGTTAAGAGATATTATTATTTTAGGATTATTCTTCTTGTTGAATTGGAATGTTGTAGTGACATTCATGAAGGAGGTGGAGTTATAAATGGTAGTTACAATATTATTTTAACATATTCCTCAACTTGGGCATGATAATTGAGTAGTGGAGCATCTTGCATATTGATGGTGTGTCAAATAAGAGTTGGGTGGTGAATTTGGATGCCTACCTTGGGATACAGTCTACTATAGAGTAGTTGAAAATCAAAGATGTTATATATTATTAGTATGAAGGTTATTTTTTTACTCATGGATCACTAGGAGTTAATTTTACTATTCTTGAAAAGTCCTTTTCATTTTGGCCACATAATTATTTGTATTTTACCATTTTTGATGGTACATTATTTTAGAGCACTATTTGTGGTATTCCTCTCCCATTTATCTATAAATTGGAGGCATGAGATAATATTTTTACTTTATTATTTCACATACATACACAAATGTTGCTAGAATTTTGATAAATTGAAGGGAGTTTGAGTGTTGCATATGTATTATATTCTTGAAGTTCAATATGTTCCTAAACCTCTCTTAGATGGTAATTTTTACTCAAAGTATTTCTCCATGTATATTTAGTGGCATGTGTTGTAACTCTATGGTTTTTCCACATGTTTCACTTGGAGGTCGATTATCTATAGCAATCTTGAACCATGAAGAAAATAGGTGGTGGAAATTCCACTATTCTCCTTAGGTCATTCAAGAATGTCCTAGGAACCCAAATTGAATTGACTATCAACCCAAAAGTGAGTCAATTCACAACAAGGAAGACCTAGGAGGGGGTTCAACTTTGAAGGGTTCACCACCAATCAAAAGCTTGGAAAAGACAACTTAACATTCAACTCACAAAACCTAGTAATGCAAGCCAAATGATGAGTACAAATGACAAAATTAAGTAATAGAAAGTTAGAATGTGTGTACCTAGGAAATTTGGAAATGTAATGAGGATTTTGAAAATGAAAAATGTTGTCAAAATATGCCAAGGAGGACTAAGATGCCCTTACTGTTGTCTTAGTCCCATTGTTGTTTTTCAAAGCAGATGTAGAATCTTCAGATGCCAAAAAAGGATTTGAAAGAATCTCTGTAAAATACCCTTGGGAGGACTAAGACACCCTTGCTACTAACTTAGTCCCATTCTAAATTTTTGAAATCTCTGAATGTGATCCTAAGACTCAATGTCTACACTTCCTTCTTCTCCGGTCTCAGGTCCTAAAACTTCCAGATCTGGCCTGTAGTTGAGTTTTTGTGAAGATGACAACTTTGCAATGAAACTTTGCAACTTTGCAACTTTGCACTCCAAATTATCTTCAAGTCTTCAACTTAAATATGCAATCACAAACATGCAAGAGAGGAAAAACTTGTTGATTGTTAGTAAATGGGGGTTTTCCTTGGTCAAACCCCTTGTTCGTAATTAAACCTTGAAATGAAACGAAATAAAGGAGGGAAATGATGAATGAACAAAGTGCTCTATTGCAACTCACCAAACCCTTGTCATGAAATCTACAAACTTGTGTGAGGTGGCTAGATTGAATACAGATCTTGAATCAAAAGAATGCTTGATAGATATTGAATTGAATTGCTTGCTTGAATCAAAACTCTACATCACAAATGTTAGCTCAAAAACACACATGATGCAAGAAGATCTTTGATATTATGCTTGAATCTTGATGATGGATCCAAATGCTTGATGGATTGCTCTTGAATGCTATTGTGAACTCAATTATGCTATTAGGAATGCTCATTCAACTTGCTTGGTAAGAAATGGGTGAATGAACCTTGTATTTATACTTATCTATGCTTAATATCTCAAAATTACACCACAACAAGCTGACATATGAATTCATTAATTAAGGAAGGCTAAATCTTGCCAAGATTTGAAATTAAATCTTGAAATAACCTAAGGGGGGCATGAAACTTGGGGCACAAACTCCAAAAAGGAGCCCATTTAAGGTGCCTTTGAAATCAAGGTCTCAAGACCTTTGGGGGACAAAGATGCCTTAGGTGATGTCTTAGTCTTGACCCAAAAATTAGTCACACCCAGCCATGATCATTAAATTAGGCTTGTGGATGCAAAATAGGACCAATTAAGACATAAGTAGGGATGAATAAAGCAAGGCGGGCCCAAACAAGTGTGAAAATGCAAGGGTATGCATTTTCCTACACTACAAATCTAATGGAGCCTTTCAACCTACATGAAGTCGATAAAGACCACTTAGGCTAATAAGATGGTTTTTAGGGAATATAATGTGAACTTACCATCTATCCAAAGGTGAAGTTCACTTTCATTTTAATTTCCTACCCAATCCCAATAAAGGTATAATTCCCACCAATGCTAAATAGAAGCTATTTTTTCATGGGAAGGTTATTGTGGGTGTTTGAAGGTCATCTAGACCTTGCAAGAAACACAATAGCATATGGATTTGTCTGCTTGGGGCTCAAATTTCTATAATAAATTGTTTTGTTGTGCATAAAGTTGTGCAAACCAATTTTTACCTTCTCTATCTACTACTATTCATGTGGTACCATGTCTCTTATCTATCAAAAGTTATCATTGAGCACATATTTTGATCTTCTTCATCTATTTTGGATGTGATTTATCTTTTTCCATCCATTTAAAATGGCTATAGTGTGCAATGATTAGGATTAGAGATCTGGGTGTATATGTTGGTGAATTTAGTCATTTTCAAAGAGGTTGGTTTGTTGTGTGCTCTCTAGACATCAAGGATGTTGTAGGAGATCTATTAATGCCATTGTCTAATTTATTGGGAGATTGAAAACATGTGGAATATAAGAAGAATGATATTGTAATGATGGTTTGTTGTATAAAGTATCCATGACAATTTGTATGTATTTAGGAAGGTTTCTTAGTTGCAGCAAGAGATTTTCCCTTGCCACACTTGCTTACATGAATGTAATATTGAGTTAGATATTTATGAAAACATTTTTAAGACATTGAAAGCCTTGTAATGACATTTCTTAGTTTTATGTATGAATGTATGTAGTTGTGTCTAGATTACTAATTATGCTTTATTGCAAGGTTTCATATTCATTGATGTATGTTAATACATAGTTGCATTATCTTTCTTTCATATCTGTTCTCTTTTTTGTGTATTGAATTTGTTGTCCAATAGATAGGAATTGGTTTAGAACCATACTCTAATCTCAAATCCATAAAATCAAACAAAAAGGTCAATAATACATAGGATTAGTAGTCTTATGCACATGCATAACCTATTGATATAATCTGGGATCTATTTTCAATGAGCCTTAAATGAATTCATTCTATGTGGTTTATGTGTGTATAACTATATCAACTATATAGGGGTTATATGCAACCAGTTATCCTCACTTCAATGATAGTCTTTAGGACCAAGAAATTAAGTTGGGTTTGGTTGTCCTTATTTCATTATTGTTCATTTTATGTGATTCCAATATCTATTTAGGTATACACCTCTAGGAATACCCTCTTCAGTCTAATATGAGCTCAAAGCACATGAGATCTAACCTACTCTCTTAGAGTTAGTTGGAAGTCCTCCATTGTTTGTTGATGAGTTTATTTCACTTGCATGATGACAACCCTAGCCTTGTGAGTGAGATTTTTATCTAGGAAGTGGAGTATTGATTTTGAGACCCCATTGAATGGCACTAATGCCTAGGAGAATTGAGGGTGGTTTATTGTCATTGTTGGTAAAGATAGTTTTAATTTTGTTGTGTTGGGTAAGATTGGCATCTTGTTAACTTACACCAATAGAATGACACCTAAAGAATGACAAGGGTTGTTGGGTTGAAAAGAATTTGAAGGTTGTGTTGGTGGCTACAACCTATATAATAGATTTTGTTCCTTGGATGTCTATGTGCTTCAAGGATTTCCTTGTATATGTGAGGTGGTGAATTTGTTGTCAAAGAACATTTTTTTCTACTATTGTTCATGTTTCATGAGCACATATCAAAAGACTGTAGCTAAGTATTTGGTACTTCATTTTCTTCCATTTTAAAGCATGTTTTATTTCTTGGTAAAGAAACTAATTTATTTTTCTCCTCTCTCTACTCTACATAAGTAATTGTAACTAGCTATGATGAGCTAGAATGGATGCATTCATCCCAGGAATAAATCATCAAATGTAATATATAATTGAAACCCTAGGGAGTATGAGAGGATACATATCTAGGAATACTATAAGGATGAATCACCTTGATGTTCTTACAACCTAGCACAAAGAAGAGCTTCACATTCAAACATACAGGTTTCCATACTTGAAAAGAAGTTGGAGTTGGATAGGATTTTTAGTTTGAAATGGAATGTGAAGAAAGAATCAAGACTCTGAAATCACAAAGATACCATGCTATCCCACTTGATCCCATTTATATTCAGTTTGACCTTTCCTGGGTCAAATATGAAAGACAAATGATGAAATATTCAATCAATAGATTGATTCCTAGGTTTGATGGATATGATAGTCATCAAGGGGATGCACATGTTGAAGTATTTTTTAAATTCATGTAGAATTATTAGTTTGAAGACATGAAGAAATGTGGATGATATTTTTTGTTAGGTTATTGGATGGAAGGAAAGTAATTGGTAAGTTGGTTTCCCTGAGCACTTTTTTCTTCATGGAATTAGCTTGTGGATGCATGTGAAGAAGAGTTATTTATAGACCATATTTCTCTTGTTAAGGAACTACAAAACATCAAATGGAAAGAGGACAGTCTAACATGGAGTTCAACCATAGGATTTCTATTGCTCTTTCCAAGATCCTAGAAAATTATAGACCTAACATACCTGCCTATATTAACATGTTTCTTGGAGCCTATGGTGTTTCTCCAGGTTTTGATTCAATACGGGAAGAATTTAAATTTACAAACATGCTATAAACATATGATTTCATTCAATTCATTGATGATCTAAGAAGGGGCATGGTTGCAAAATCATTATCCTCGAGAATAGAGGTTGTTGGTGGTGAGCTTATTGTTGAAGACAATGATTGTATGAGGGAGGCATCAAGTAGAAGCATAATATCAAGTGATTATTGTGTTTGTAGGTAGGTAGAAGAAGGTGTTGGTGCAACGCATGACAACAATATAGATGAAGATGATAATGTGTGCACCTACCTTCAATTGGATCAATCATTTATGGGTGATTGTAATAAATAAATCAATAATAATTTTGTGTATGATTGAGGAGTATGACCCTGTTCTTTGTTGCAGTAATGTTGACAATGGTAGATATGTGTGCAAGATCATTAAATTAATCAACCTAGGTAGATGATTATGTAGAGCATGCACATGTTGATGATGCAAATGGTGATTAAGGATTTGCTTTCTTGTTTGACCTTTTCCCTTTCTTTTTCCCTAATTCTGATTTTGAAGTGGCTAATGATAATTTGCATAAGGATAGGTTAGGCATGGTTGCATATGAAATAAAAATGTAGAAATAGATGTTTTTGTAGCTAATGAAATTCAATGTGATGGGTTTACACTTGAACAATGTGTTGTTGGTGATCATATGGATGCATATGAGAACCTCTTTCATCGACATGTAACTTGTAGTCTTCCTCATGCATAATGCAATTCAAGTGGGTCATATGAAAATTTTGTTATGTTGGATGTGGAAGAAGAAGTGTGCCATAATTCTAATTGTAGTAGCACATGTGCCACATTCCCAATTGTAGCAACACATGTGCCATAGTAGATTTCCAAGAAAAGAGTGAAACAAAGAGATAATTTGAAGAGTTCAACTCTTCACACAAAATGTCTCATGGTTCTAATGGTTGTGTTGATGAATTTTGCATTAGCATAAGTAATTCCAAGATATTTTGGTTGTCTCTTGTCCCATAGGACTATAAAATTGAGTGTAGGGCTTTCCTTTGTGATGAAGATGTAGCTTCTTATATTGTGGATGCTAGTGTATATAAGCTTGAGTGTTTCACTTGTGCCCAACATGCATATTGTGATGGTGTTGAGAAGCAACATGTTCTCTAGGTTGATGATCATCTTGTTGCTTAAGTTTATTTTAGGTCAGAGCTTTAAATTTTTAATTTGATTTTATATAGAAGATAAGTTTTCTTATGTAGGTCAACAAGATGAAGAGACATATTTTTATTTTCCATGTGAATTGAAGGTGTTCTCTTTTTTCCTTAATTCACCCATGAAGGTCAACATCTATAAAAATATCATAGTTTATTATGGTGTTGAATTGATTTTTCATTTGATGCCCCCAACGGCTATAAGAATGAAGGATGCAACACAAGGAAGCTTATAACTAATCTAAGAAATCAATCATGGGTTCACCTTTTGTCAAAATTTCTTAGTATAGTTGGGTAGAACATAAAAATTTAAGCCCAATTTCCTTTTGAGGCTTTGTGAAATTCCTTATGACTAAGAAGTTATGCACATGTAGGTTTTTCCCTTCCATCATGTCCACTTGGATTTCCTCACAAATGTTTTGTTCCAAAGGAAATTCCTACAAAGTTCTTAAATGTTGAAAAGTGTAGGTTTGCAAAAATCCTTTGTCCATCTGAACCTCCCATTTTTTGCTTTCATCAAGTTCACTTGGAACTCTTCACTTTGCAAAAAAGGTCTACCCATCTGGCCTTGCAGGAATTTCCAAGTGAACTGACCCATTTCCACATGCATACCATTTTCTTGTAATTTCCACTTTCTCATAATTTCCCCACAAGTGCATTATTGGTCAAGTAAATTCTTGCAAGTGGATGAATACATCTTCCTACCCTACTTACATCATCATTCAGTGCAGACTTTTTCCATCCATCTAAACTTCACCTATCCAAGTTTCTTCATCCAATTCAGATGGCTTTTTTCATAAACTGATCCACTTCACTTTCATGCATACACAGATAGATGATGTCATCCCACCCTACATACATCATCATGACATCATCATATCTAAAGATCTCTAGTCCATTTCATCCCTCTCTATCAACGTTATGTTGATGCCACCTCCAAGAATTCCTATATGAACTAGATATTGTTCACTTGGTTTCTTCGCATGTTCCACTTGGAGGCCAATTATTTTTAGCGACTTGATGGAACCTTTCGACCCACATGAAGTTGATAAAGACTACTTTACCTAATAAGATGGTTTGTGGGTGATCCGATGCGAACTTCTCACTCGATCTCAATAGAGGCGTAATTCTCACCAGTGCCAAATGGAAGTCATTTTTTGTAGGAAGGGTGTTGTAGGTGTTTGGAAGTCATCTAGACCTTGAAAGGCAATAACATCTAGATTTATCCACTTGGGGCTTAAATTTCCACAATAGATGCTTTGGTGGTGTAGAAGGTTGTGTGACTCAATTTTTACCTTCTCCACCTACTAGTATCCATGGCGGCATGTGTCTCAGCTACCAAAAGTTATTGTTGAGCACATTTTTCAATCTACATCATCTATTATAGGTGTGATTTATCTTTTATCGTCTATTTTGAACTACTACAATGTGTAGCGATTATGGTTGGGTGCTTGGGTGTATATGTTGGTGATTTTGGTCATTTTCAAAGAGGTTGGTTCATTGTGTGTTATCCAGATGCCAAGGAAGTTGCAAGGTATCCATTAACACCAAAGTTCAATATAGACAAAGAATGGTATTGTAATGAGATTTTGTTGCAGAATGTCTCCATGGCACTTTGTATGTATTTAGAAAGGTTTCTTAGTCATAGAAAGATACTTTCCTTTGCCACACTTGTTGTCATGAATGTAATATTGAATTAGATGGATGCGACAACATTCTAAAGACATTACAAGCCTTGTAATTATATTTCTCAGTTTTATGTTTGAATGTATGTAGTTGTGTCTGGTTTATGTAAGTATGCTTGGTTGCAAGGTTTCATATTCATTATTGTATGTTGATACATAGCTACATGATCTTCCTTTCTTGTTTGTTCTCTTCTTCATGTTGTGACTCTATTTCCCAATAGATATGCATCGATCTGGAACCATACTCCAATCTCAGACCCATCAAATCAAACACAAACCAATAACTTATAGGAGTAGGAGTCGCCTTCTATACATGCATAACATAGATATATAACCAGGGACCTACTTTTAGTGAGCCTCAAATGAATTCATTTTATGTGGGTTATGTGTGTACAATTATATCAACTATATAGGGGTTATATGCAACTATTTATCCTCAGTTTAGTGACAATTTTTGGGAGCAAGACATCAAGATGGATTTGGTTGTCCTTATTTCATTATTGTTCATTTTATGTGATTCCAATACCTATTCAGGTTTACCTCTAGCAATACCCTCTTGAGTCTAAGCTAATCTCAAAGCGTAAGAGATCTAACCCACTCTCATAGAGTTGGCTTGAAGTCCTCCATTATCTGTAGATGAGTTGATTTCACTTGCATGATGACAACCTTGACCCTGTGACTGAGATTTTGCTATAGGAAGTGGAGTAGTGATTTTGAGACCCAACACAACTGTAGCCGACAAGCCAAAGGTTATGAAAACCAACCTCAACAACTACTCACATGCTTTTTTTATAGAAACAAGCTTACACAAAACTATCAAGTGGTATTTCATAAACCATCCGCTTTTAAACAATGATGTTACAAAACTATGTTGTCCTCATTTACTTTTTGGTACTAATTTTTTTCAATAAATATTTTCCCTATGTGCAAACCACATTAAATATTTATTCTATTGCACAGAAAATGTCCCAAGAATGTCTAGTCCATGTGATGCAAGTGTGCAAACCACATCAAATATTTATTCTATTGTTACATACAATACATAAAATGTCCCAAAAATGTCTAGTCCATGTGATACAAGTATCTTCCTTGAACACACCACAAATAAATATTAGTTTTACCTTATAAATATTATATAAAGTATATAACACACATTTTCCAACAAATAAAAGCCTCATAAATGAACAATAATATTCATTAACAAAACTAACTTCTAATTCTATTTTAGTAAAAATAGATAATCTTAAAAAGTCAATGTATAACTTGAAACAATACGAATGGGTCAAACAAAAATTTGAATTTTAAAAATATACAGAGCCAACAATTTGTAAAAACTTGAACATGTTACAGCTAAGATATATGCAGTGCTGTGTTCCAATCCTTTTGCACTTAATTTTAGTTATTTAAAAATTTACCAGTCTTCAAATCCTTTCAGACCTCTTAAACTTTAATTAATTACAACTTTACAAGTGTTCAAATCCTTTTCATACCTCCTAACTTTAATTAATTAAAAACCCATTAAAGTCTTCTCCTCGTGAAATGCAATCATTAGTGTTATCGTGAGCTGTGTTCTTCCCGGCTTCCTGAATCTACTGAGGAAAACCAGAAGGCCGACGAAAATGAATATAGGATTTACAAACTGCAAGGAACTTTCCGGGTGTCACTTGGATAAGGGCAACACGTCAGCTCCTCACTCAACGTTTTTCGTGTATCAGACAGCTTTTGGTTGTCTGAAAAACAGCGACCCGAAATTCGTCTACAGTCCGTGAGCTATACATACATCCTCTTTTCTCCTCAAATTACAACTAAATAGTTAAGAGCGGATTCTTTTTGGTTTGCGAGATCATGACGATCGGATCAACTAAATAGTTAAGAGCGGATTCTTTTTGGTTTGCGAGATCATGACGATCGGATCGGCCTTTGCAATCAGCGAAGGCAACCTGGTTGTAAAAGGGAAAGTGGTGCTCACGGAAGTTCCCCAAAACGTCTTTCTATCAAATGACGAACCGTCGCATTCTGTATTCCTCGGAGCAAAATCCTCTCAGCCCAGCAGTCGCCATGTCTTCAAGCTTGGAAAACTCCAGTACCTTCCAATCCTTTTATTTTTCCTTCAAAATTTTACAGTGGTCACGTTATTTTTCCTGAGTAATTAGTCTGTAATATTAAGCACAATAGATTCTGTAATCATCTTAACAAAGAACAAGGCTTTATCAACCTTGATAACATATAGTCCGTCTTTTAAGGATCTCCACTATTTGATAATGAATTATGCATCTTTTAGGAATTTCCACTATAACTGTGTTTGAACTAGTTCACCTATAGAGGCTAGTAGCTCAGTGGTAGAACCGCCTCCGCCGAGCCTATGAAAGGTCGTAACTTTCAATCCCATCAGATCCATGAACTTTTAGCATGTGCATTACAAACACCATCCTCTCTAAGGCCTTGCAAATTAGATAATAAACTAAGCTGGCCTAATTGTTATTTGAATTCCATTATTAAGTTGGTTTATTCTGAAGGGAGTAGCAAACTAAGGTAGACTAGTTATGATCTAAACTCCATCGTTAAGTTGGTTTATCCTGAATGGGGTAGCAAACCAAGTCAGCCTAGGTATGATCGAAACTCCAATACTAAGCTGGCTTATCGCGGGTAGGCAACTAAGTGAGCTTAGTTTGATCGAAATTTTAATGTTAAACTGGTTTATCCTAAAAGACGTAGCAATCTAAGGTAGCCTAGTTATGACAGAAAATCCATCAATAACACATTTAAGCTGTATTATCCTGATTGGAATAGCAAAAACTAAGCAATTCATTATGATCTAATGGGTATCAAACTAAGCCATCCATTACTATCTAAACTCCACTATTAACCTGGATTATCCTGAATTGAGTAGAAAACTAAGCTAAACTACATATGATCTCAACTTCAATATTAAGTTGGATTGATCCCGAATCATACAATCATCGAAGTTTATGAGAGGTGTGTTCTCATGAACCACTATTTTTGAAAGAAAGGCCGTGAATGTTGATTTAACAAGCAACTGATTTATGAAAACACTATTGCATGATGGTGCAATAAAAATCAATGTTCTGTTTCAGGTAATTGACATCTATGATTTCCTAATGGTTTGCAGGGGATATAGGCTGATGTGCTTGTTCCGCTTCAAGTTATGGTGGATGCTATCTCATGCGGGAAACTGTGGCAAGGACATACCTGTGGAATCACAGATGTTGCTGTTAGAGGCCAGACAAAATTGTGCTGTGGATCAGAACAATGGGGACTATACCTCCGACCATGTATTCTATATCCTGTTTTTGCCTGTCTTGGAGGGTCAATTCAGAAGCAGTCTGCAGGGTAACGAGACAAATGAATTAGAGTTATGTGTAGAAAGCGGTGAGTTGTCAATTTGAAGAATTGATTCCAACTACCCACAATTTCAAAACTATAGTTACTATACATTAATGGAAAAGGATTTCTATCATGTGACTACTGTAAAAAAGAGTCAAAAAATGAGAGGAGGTTATTGTAAAATTGTAAATTCCAAATATAGGAGTCAATCTTTAGAATGCTATGAACACATGTTTTTTAACTTGTTTTATGATGTTAGTGTACGATTATTTGTGATTCCAATCAATCCTTTTAACTTATGTACTCGCTCTCTTTAGGAGACCCTGCTGTGCAAACCACACAGGCATTGCAGGCTGTATTTGTCAATGCAGGGGAGAATCCGTTCGAGCTCATAACCGAGTCTTTCAAGTAAGCCCACGAGATCAAATATTTTGATTTATGATTCTTGCGTGTAGGATTTGCTTGACAACTCTTCTCTCAGAACTACGCTCAACCTTATACTGTTTATCAAACTTTTATTGAATGACAGGGCTCTGCAGAAGCAAAAGGGCACATTTGTTCACCGTGAAAGGAAGAAGGTATGCATAATTTTAAATTTACTGATCTATAGGAATTTCATTTGATGGAAGACAGTATTTAAGGTATTGTTAAATAAATGTGGCCATGAAACCATATTTCTAATTTACATAAACCTGTGGAAAGGAATTACAAAATAGTAAGAGAGGAAGCTTTAATAATCCGCATACCTCAGAGACATGTCTTTGATTAATTTGGTCTAAACGAGGATTTCATATTGGCTCCCTTTAACAGATGCCTGGAATCCTTGATTGGTTTGGGTGGTGTACATGGGATGCATTCTACACTGATGTCAATCCAGAGGGAATAAGTGAAGGTTTGAAAAGGTGATTCTTAATCATGAACGGCTATGGCTCTAAAGTTAACGCACATAATCATTTTCTCTCTTCAAAACTCTGAAGTTCTTACCACTTTTTGTCTTTTGGTCTTAGTCTAGAACCATAGATTGAAACAAAAATTTATCTGCTCACCATTGGTTGTTATGATCAGCTTGGCAGAAGGAGGTACTCCAGCAAGGTTCCTTATAATCGACGACGGTTGGCAAGAAACAATCAATGAATTCAAAACAGAAGGAGAACCATTTATTGAAGGCACCCAGTAAGTTTCCTAAGCTATTCCCATGGAAAATCTTTAATGTCTAATTAGAAGCAGAGTTGGCTGGCACATGCTGTGTCCTGCCAGGAAGACAATATAATAGTAAAAGTGAGTGACAATTTTAAACATAAAAAATACAGCCAAACATAGTAGAAATATTTCCATCAAAACTTTGGAAACTAGACAAAATTTTTGAAAGAAATTATTTGTTATTCTAACTGATTATTTAAACCAGTGAACGGATATTCAATTAAAAAACTAGCAGCTAGATTACAGCACTCGCTATTCTAGCCTTGTTTTTAAAGAGCGGGGAATTGTGTATACTATCCCTGAGTAAGCCTTGTAACGTGTGAATCCTCAGGATTCCTCTATGCATGCTTTATTCGGCAGAAACTCTGTTTTGGATACCAACGGATAAAACAAAGCTTTTGAATGACTAATTACCTTTTTGGGATTTCCAGGTTTGCAACAAGGCTAGCTGATATCAGGGAAAATAAAAAGTTCCGGAAACATGGTCAAGAGGGTTCTGAAGAATTGGTTGATGGTTTGCATGATATTGTTAAGCATCTCAAAGAAACCTACGACCTCAAGTAAATGATGATAATTCCGAATTCCTTCATATTCAAAGAATCTGGTATAGAAAATGACTTTCAATTAATTACTTACAAGTTGCAACGAATTTTTTCATTTTTGCAGGTATGTGTATGTATGGCATGCCCTAGCAGGTTACTGGGGTGGTCTTCTGCCATATGCCCCAAATCTAAAGAAATATGAAGCAACCTTAAATTATCCAGTACAATCACCGGGAAATTTAAGCAACCTGCACGATGTAGCCATGGACAGTATGGAAAAATATGGAGTTGGAATCATTAACCCCAACAAGATTGGGGAATTTTACAATGACTTGCATAGATATCTTGCTTCAGCGGGAATAGATGGTGTCAAGGTAGACGTGCAAAATCTAATTGAAACCCTTGGTGCCGGATTTGGAGGCCGAGTATCTCTAACTCAAAAATACCAACATGCTCTGGAAGATTCTATAGCCAGGAACTTCCCTGAGAATGCCTGCATTTCTTGTATGAGTCACAACACTGATTCAATTTACAGGTATGTCTTCTTCTTCAGTTCCATCATAGACAACTACAGTGCCCTTCTATTTATGGCTATTGATTTTGTTGTTGAACAGTCTTGATGGGAAGCTTATATGGAATGAATTTCTTTAAGGTCCTCGTGTTCATGTGTCTCTTTGGGTTATTCCTTTCCTACATCTGTTTGTGATGAAGAAATCATTGCTGTTACCCATAAAGAACTTTTCAGCAAAGCGAAACAGCCTAAAATTTGCAGAGGAACTGCTTCTTACCTGACTTAGAAACCCAGAAAATTATAAAATAGCAATGTGGGAAACTTATATGGAATGGATTTCTTTAAGGTCCTTGGGTTATTTCTTTCCTACATCTATTTATGATGAAGAAATCATTGCTGCTACCCAAAAAAAAAATCAGCGAAGGAAAACAGCCTAAAATTTGCAGAGGAACTGCTTTCCACCTGACTTAAAAACCCAGAAAATTATAAAATAGCAATGTGGTAGCTACTTTCTCTACACCCTCCTAAGTTTTGTATTTTAGAAATTGAAACCCCTGCTTCAGAGACATGGTAATTGATAAGTTTTTTTGTTCAGCTTTCTTTAATTTGTTGAACCATGTAATATCTAATCCAAGAGTGCAAACTCAAAATCAGAAACTAAACTTGATCTGAATCTTTAACTGCCGGAGGACAGATTTAATCCCTAAATTTTTTGCAAGAGCATAAGTAAACTATTGATTTTGGGGGCAGATTTTCATTGGGGAAAATGCATGGGATATGTTTGGTCTCACATTATTTTTGCTCAGATGTTTTTATGCTAAACCCTACCTAGTGGCTGTCAAAGTTTCATGGTTGCTGCTTTAAAAAGAGCATATATTATTGATGACGATTTCTGAAGAAAAATTAATAGTGGTAAAATGGATTTCTCATCTTCCTCTTAATGCTAAAGAATCTGCAGAAGCTTCTCCAATCTTTTCCAGACTCTTCAGTAGAAGATTCTAGACCTGCTCTAATAAACAACATGGTTGTTCTATCATAAATTTGACACAATGCTTAGACAATAGTTAAAATATAATCACGGTTTTGGATTGTTTTTCTTATCAGAAATAGTTTTACGTAGTTTTATTCCAATCAATTCTTCCCAGCATAGGAAGCATACTTTTGTTTGTATGAAATTCTCCATGAAGTACAGCTAAGTTGAAATCTTCAATGTTGAAAGTTGAAACTATTCCAAGAAGCAAAATATATAATAATATAAACCAAATATAGATGCCGTCTTTCTTTAAATGAGTAAAACTAAAAATCAGCTGGCAATTTCCATTTAAATAGCAGAACAAAATAATCTATGACAGAAAAACATTACTTTTCAAGATATCATAGTCATGAAATTCATTCCGTGGAAATAATTCACTTGGAGGGTTTTTCTGCACAATATACCATCATTTCATAATATTTTTTGTCACTGCATTCTTTATTCTGATAATCCAACCTCATTAGAGATATAAAATTATAAATAGTTTAAGAATTAAGACTGTTTACCTCACGTAATTAGAAAACTTTGACTTCTAACTCTGATGAAGTGCCTAAGC
Source organism: Sequoia sempervirens (assembly GCA_007258455.2). Lineage (NCBI taxonomy): Eukaryota > Viridiplantae > Streptophyta > Pinopsida > Cupressales > Cupressaceae > Sequoia > Sequoia sempervirens. The sequence goes on along the minus strand of VDFB02260590.1, from coordinate 13,696 downwards.
AGTTCCAAGAAGACTGCTATTGTAAGAGCGTCAGAGGATTTTATGCCGAGGAATCCAACATCACAAACTCTCCATATTACTTCTGTGGCCTTCAACAGCCTACTTTTGGGAGAGGTTATGCTGCCTGATTGGGATATGTTTCAAGTAAGTGTGGAATTTATATAGCATTGCCCTGTGATTTAACATAAAGCAATCTTAAACATTTCCTGACCTAATTCTTCTGTCATCTGAATTGTAGAGTAAGCATATTGCAGCAGAATATCATGCTGCAGCACGGGCTGTGGGAGGCTGCGGAATATATGTCAGGTATGAAGTTTTACCTTCTGACTGCTCACTGTTTTAGAGTAAGAGCTTGTGAGATTCAGGTCTTTAATCCACTTTAATAATGACCTTAGAATTTTCAATTTAGAGCTCAGTAGGCCTGTTGATATCTTTGTGTGCACGTGAATATGTGCATGCTGCTTATTATAAATATAGTATTGTTCTATTGTTTTCATGGCCTTAGTAGAAGTTCTTTTAACCAAAAAGTATCTTGAATCTTACAGTGATAGGCCTCGTGATCATGACTTTAAGGTCCTGAAAAAGCTTGTCCTTCCTGATGGATCGGTACTTCGAGCAAGATTTCCTGGAAGGCCCACCCGTGATTGTCTCTTTGTCGATCCCGCAGGGGACAAGAAAAGGTGATTTTGATATCACTTACACTGTACAAGCCATGAATTTGTCTGTAGTTTATGTATTGTACTGTTTTTTTCTATTCTCACCTCTCATTTGTTTCAAATATGTTTGTGAGTTGGTTTTACAGCTTGCTCAAGATATGGAACATGAATGCATGCACAGGAGTTGTAGGAGTGTTCAATTGCCAAGGAGCTGGATGGTCAGATGAGCATAAATGCATTGAGGCCTATGAAAATCCTCCTGAATGTGTTACAGGGTGTGTCCGTCCAAGAGATGTGGAATCTTTAGCGGATGTTGCAGAGGAAGAATGGAATGGGGATTGTGCAATGTATGCCCATAATACAGGTCTGTTATTACAAAACATTGTATTTTCTTTTACTATGATATCTAACTACCTTCTCACAAAAGTCTGAAAAAAGAGTCATGGATGCGTTTAAATAAAAGGTTATAAGGCACTACATAGACTAAAAATCTTGCCAATCTGAAGTAATCTTTGGGGTGCAAGTCCCTGGGTTGATGTGTGAGGATCAAAGGCATCCTACTGTTCTCTGGTGCAAAATTTCAGTGCACTATCAAATCTATCTTTAGGTCAAAGAGGTGTTCTATGGTGGCATCAGTGGAGTGTCATTTCTTGACAGGTAAAAAGAAAACTAAGATACAGATGACATATATGTAAAAAAAACTAAAATTATAAAATAACTCTTATAAATAAATTTAAAATAATTTTTAAATAGTTTTAAAATAAAATATAGTAATTCTTAAGTAAATAAAATAATACAGTTGACATATATTTAAGAAAAACTAAAACTATAAATAATCTTAATTAAACTAGTATAAATATCTCATATACATCTATTAAAAATGATGCCACCATATATTGGTGTTTGATGCTTTTCAGATAAAGTATTTAAGATATCTACTTTATATTTTTCCCATTTTTCTCATCTTACTCTATATTTTTCATCCCTTTTTTGTTAGCAAATTTTATTGAGTTTGCAAAAAATAAAAAATTATTTTATTTCTATTTTATGTATTTATATTTATATTTATTATTAAATATTAATATGTTTAATATTATATTAAATACTTTAACATGTAAATGATTGTCAAATTCAAAGTAAAAAGTAAGAGTTTTTGTTAACACATTCATGTCATAACATCATACTTCTAGAACACCTCTTAGAATAATAATAAGAAGTGACGAGTACTTGCCTTTGTACCATTATAATAATAGTATTTGTTTGTTTGATGATAGATGAGTTATGACATAGTAATTCAAAGATAGAGTGTGCAATAGTTTGAGTCAATAGATTATTAGAAGATTATAAATTTTTTGATGTTGGCTTAAGTTTGATTTGTAGTACACACAAGTGCAATTAAATTTTTTCATTGGAATGATCTAATGGTTAGTTAATAAAGAATTGTAGAATGATAGCTAATTATTTTATTAACTACATATTATATTTGGAAAAATTAAAAAAATTACATTCATAAATATAAAATTTACGTATCTATATACAAAATTACTTTATTTACAATATTATAAATAAAAAAGTAATAAAAATTTAAAAACATTTGATTTTTAAATATAAAAAAATTCACCCATAACACTTAAAATTTTAGACCAATGATATTCATGATAAATAATTTTGAAACATTTTTGAAGTTACAAGTCTTGCATGTCTATTGAAAAAATATAATATTTTTTCAATACAAAAATTAATGATTTCTTATTGAATTTATTAATAATTTATTAAGATTGCAATATTATTGCCTATCCTACTAATAACAGTGTTTTTGGACGTTTTAGATATATATATTTAACATATCTATACTAGTTTTGGATGTTTTTAGATATATATATTTAACATATCTATACTAGTTTTCTTGTTGTTATGCATCTCATTACATTCCTGTTTCCGCTAGTTGTTAGCAATTTTAGGCAACATTTCGTTGCTGCTGTTATGTAACAGCTTTGCTAGTGTTCCTCTGATGTAAATTTTCTTATGCTTTATTCCAATATAAAAAAAAAAAAACTATTTAAGATATCTATACTAGTTTTCTGCATGGAGCAACTTTTTTATTCCTAATTTTATTGCTGAAAAGACACTTTTGGAAACCTATACAAAGCAAACTGCATAAATTCAGTTGTTATACACTACTGGCCAAAATCCACATCCAAAAAGCAGAGCTCATTTTTCGTTTTCAATAATGTAGGGAAAAAACAGTGGCTGATTTGATTTTTGCTCTCTTTTTTACAGGAGGCCTTACAAAGCTCTCAACAACAGGATCTTTGACAGTGTCGCTTAAGATTCTAGAATATGAAGTTTACACAGTCAGTCCCATAAGGGTTAGTTTGACTTAACTTTTAGCTTTTCGTTCATTCCTGCAGTGCCTTTAATTCAATAGGCCATAGAGCTATAATAGACATGAAAACAAGTTGTATTTGTTTGGATTCTAAAAAAGAAAGGCTGTTTAATGGATTTTTAAATTGACATTTTGGATCACATTTGTGATCCATTTTATGTTGGGATTCAAAAGGTGGATGTAACAAACTGTTCCAAAGTTTTCTCAAAACTCGAATAATCCACTTCAATGAACTGTAAAAATCCCAATGCTAGTGTATTTATTTGTTTAACTTGTTGCAGGACTATAAGAGCAATGTTTGTTTTGCACCTTTGGGACTCATTGATATGTATAATGCGGGAGGTGCTGTTGAGAGTATAGAGTATATTGATGAAGACAACAATTTTTCAATTAAGATGACAGTGAGAGGCTGTGGAAGATTTGGAGCATATACAAGCAAGAACCCAATAAGCTGCCTTGTGAATATGAAACAAGTAGAACATTCTTATGAAAGTAGCAATTGTTTACTAACTCTCAGTATTCCGACTTATGTTACCCCAAACAAAATCACAAGTCAAGAAATTGAAGTTCAATTCTGAATTGGGACAGTGCTTAATACTGATAGAGTAGGAGATTGATGGCCTGTTAAAGTGCCTTAAAATTTGTTCATGTGGGGAAAATACCTTCACCCACTAGTTAATAATTTGTATGTGATAATTTGGACGCTTATGCAAAAATTGAAAATATATACCTACGTGCCATGCCACAGATTTAGTTCTTTTGGAATTGGTTGAATTCTCTTGCCATTTATAGCATGTGATGTAAGCTAGATGAAAGAGGATTTTATGAGTAGGTAAAGAAAGTAAAGTAATTTTTAATAAGAGCCAAGTTGGATACTGGTTTGATGTAAAGATTTTCTTATAAAAATATGTTCCAAGTTGTCGTTTTTTTTTTTTTTTTAATGAATTTCATTTTTTTTTTAAATTTTTCTCATCTAAAATGAAAGAGTTTTATATTTATGTAATATTCTAAAATATAATTTGAAATGTTTCATGTTATTAAACAAAATTAAGATTATAATGTGTAAGAAAAATCAAGTTAAGTTCAAGGAATTTATGCAACTCTAATGTGAAAATATGTGATTTATAGGTTAGTTATTACACAAAGAGTGACTCAATCAATATAAGTTTAACTTAACAATGTTTTAACTTCAACTTATTATGTGAAACGACATTATTATTATTTAATTGAATATTATTAAGTTTTTCAACCCCTTAACAAGTACAAAGTCATTCAACAAACCTAAATATGATATGTGTGCATATATACATAGTGATGAACGTTGATGCAAAAATTATTTACACAATCTAATCTAGAAACCTTCAAGCAATTATTGTTATGGATTGTGGAAAGTTGTTATCTTTAATTATATACATAGTGTTAAAATTTTAACATAATACTTAGTTTTCTATTTAATATATTATACAAAACGATTGTTTTATATTCAAGTTATAGTTTATAATATAATGAAATAATTATCTAAACTTGCAATGCTTAACAATTACAAAGCTATTCAACAAACTCACATATTTTGTGTATATATACATAATAATAAAACCACAAATTGGAGGGTCTTGAATGTATGTTTTTTCAAGTACAAGGGGGGCATCAATCTTCCTAGGGAAGCCACCAATTTGATTGATAATTGTATTGTAGAAAAATGGATCTTTGGACATTTTCATGGTCATTTAGGTCTTTTTCTTGTGATGTTTGGCTTATTTTGCTTAGATTTAATGTTGTAATACAACTTATACATTCACATTAGGTCTTGAATATTTAAATTATTAAGACTTTATGGTGCCTTGTAAAGGTGTTGTGAAGTGTTGTAACACATTTCTACTCTTTTCTAGACTTTTCTTATTATAATTCATCTAAATATTCCATTTTCATCCCTTACCAAGTCTTATTTTAAAGTGTTGTAAAGTCTTGTGACAAATTTTCACGCTTTTCTAGACTTGTCACATAATTACACCTTTCTTATACCTTATTTGGCCCTTTTATGCACTTACATGTCATAATTAAGTGTATTTTTGAATATAAACCTGATAAATATCATTAAATGCAACTTAATTATCAACCCCCACTTGCATGCCTTAGGTGGGACCCATTCACCATGGGTGGCGAATGAGTCCCTCTTGGCAGAAAATTCAAAATAATTTCAAATTTCTTTCGGGTTTTTATTCATTAAGACCTTAGGTTGGTCTGTAATGTTGTATTTTTGGGAAATTAGGGTATAAGTGTGTATAAATAAGTGTTTTTTTATCCATTTTATCCCCATTCATTCACTCATTCATTCAAACATCCATCTTTGTATTCAACCCATCTAAGTATTCAAGCATCATAGCATCAAACAATTATCAAGCATCTTGGAGCAGTCATTGACATATCTTCAAACTTCTACAAAAAGGTTTTGATGAGTTTGTGACACTTGCATATTATTTGTTCATCATTCCTTTCTTATTTCATTTCATTTCATAGGGTTTGATTACCAAAGTGGGGTTTGACCAAGGCAAACCCCTATACTCCAACTCTTAACCATTTTCCCCCTCTTTGCATGTGTGTTTGTAGGTCTTGTAGGAAGATTTGTCAAAGAGTTAGGTGTTGAAAAGTGGTCAACAAGTCATCAAAGCTATTCAAGTCAACAAATACCTAATTCAAGCTTGGAGACATCATTCGACCCGTTTTCTGCAGTTTCAGTTTCGTTAACCTGACAAGTAAACAAATACAGATTTGGACCCATAGAGTTGACTTCAGAATTTGCAGATTTCTGTAGGTAGACTTATTCACCATTTGTGGAAAATTAGTCCCACTGCCAGGTTGGAGAAAGTGATTTATGAGGTTTTCAGTTTCTGGCACCTTGAAACCTGTTTCAACATAATTTACTAGAAGTAGGACTAATTCACCATCTGTGGCAAATTAGTCCTAGTGGTCATCAACACTAATTTCTGAAGTAGTCCAAAGCCTTCCAACATCAACATTCTACCTCTAGGTGCACTCCATTTAGTCTCATTAAGTTCTGTTTTCATTTGTGCATGTTTCTAGTTCATGTTTGCATACAACACTGTGTTTTCAAACACTTCATATTTCTTAGGTTTTGCGTAAATAATCCATCCTTTTTATCAGTTTATTGCATTTAGGCATATTTTCATTGTACTTGTATTAATTTGGGTGAACCACCTATATTTTTGGGGGTCTATCTCTCTCCTTTAGGTGAAAAACCCTAATTGAGAAAGAGAGTCATAACACCTTACATTCCTAAAAATTGATGGTTCAATAATGAATGCCAACATGTGAAATAATGTGAAATACCCGTCTATACTTGGGGGTAGGATTGACACAAATTATAATCATTATCCAAATGGTCAATCAAGAAACTTATCCTTACGCTTTTTCCAACACCAATAACAACTAGAAGCCTCATTATAGGATACTTGTTTTGGATTGTAAATCATCTATTGCTAGATAGTAGAGAACCTTTATAGTTTACAGGCTAGTGCAAGCCTTAATTCTCATGGGGGTGATAGAAATTGATTGGGGCCTATATCTTATGAATCAATAGAATGCAATGCTACTTTGAGGAGAACATACACACTACACTCCCTTCCAAAAGAATAAGTAAAATGAATTAGATCCACCCTAATTGAGACTCAAGAGAGAGTATAAGTAATGATTTCATGTTATCTCCTCTCTCCCAATGGGAGGATGACACATGGATTTTATTCCTTTCCCTTCTTTGATTTCAAGGAGATGTGACCTTCATTAATGCACCCACATGGGTGAGAGAGGAGCATTTATGAGCACTCTAGCTCTTGGATTCCTTGAAGTCTTCCTCATTAATGTGAGGGGTGGGAAGTTTTGAAAAAGTCTTGGAAAGTGAGTAAGACTAGACTAAGTTTCTTGCTTGAGTTGCAAGTTAAGGAATTTCGTCACTTTTCTTCTATGGACTTTAAGAGGGGTTAAAACAAGTAAAAAACTCATAAATTTGGATATAAAATCTCTTTGACCTCTATAGGTTAGACTTAAGAAGGTTTAGACACATGGTTAGAGGTGATAAGACTCATTTAAGACCCCTTAAATTCCCTTGTAAGACAAAATTTGAAATTGATAGTACAAATGACAACACTCTTCCCACCCTAAGACACTTAAGGGGTTTAAGAAATTACGATAAAAATCATAACACAACATATCAACATATAGGGACATTAATCTCTCCATATAGACTAATTTTGGCTTTATGAGTTTCACACAATAGGGTTTACTAGTGGATCTTCGAATCCATTGACCATGGATAACTTGCACACTCAATTCACACGTGAATAGTCCAATATATATAAATTTGAAACATCATTTAAATTGCATATGAAAAATAAGCATGCCCAAATTATTTTAATATCACATTTCATCTCAATATCAATTAGAGTATCACAATATCAATAACAATAATCATAAACATAATTATACATTAAATCCATTCATGATCACTATTCATACTCATGATTATACACTAAATCTATACATGATATTCATAATCCATCTCACCCTAGAATTAACATCAATTTGAGCATTTTTATTTAAATCACATCTAACCATAACAATTAACTAACCATCAATCATATGAAACATTGTAGAAGCAATTTAATTAAAGATATTGCACAATCTAATCATCACCATAATTATCATCTATGTCCAACATATCATAATAATGTCCATAACATAAGGTCTCTAGCAATAATAATTCAAAATTCTGCAACTATCTAGGTAAATAAAAAATGCACCTCACAAATCCTAGGTTGTTCTCCACTTCTATTGCACCAATTATAATTGAAACATTCAACACAGGAGCATCAACAATTCATTCAAAACTCAGAATCCCGATTACAATTTTTTCTCAACTAGAAGGAACAAGATTTACAAGTTTCCAAGAAGAAATGATATATATCAAATACATAATGATTGATGAAATGAGTTTCATTGGAAAAAAATTGCTAAAAACTTTTACTCTTGACTTCGTCAAGCATTTCCACAAATTGCAAACATGAGATTCATAGGTATATCTATGATTCTTCCATGAATTCATAATTATTAATTTTTATACTTATAGTACACACTATTTATGACCATCATTATTAAGTATTATTCAAATTTATATCTATGATTTTGGTTGGAGATTTGGGCCAATTGCCTTCAGTTAATGATAAACTGACATATGATAGCAATAAATAGGCTAAGTTATTGGTGGAAGAATTCAAAGCCATAGTTACTTTAGATAGAATATTCAAACAAGAAGGATAACACATCCACCAAGAAAGATTTTTTTGACTTCTCACAAATTTAAGAGATGTAAATCCAACTTTTGATGATTGAAATTAACTTATGAAAATAATTAATATTAACATCGTTGCAAAAAGCAATGAAAATCTTGACAATAGTATTCATTTGTTTGCCACAAATTTAATGATGTTCATAATCATGATAAAAAAATTTATATTCATTGAAACTCTTTTGTACGTAACATTGCAACAAATGTGGGAAGTGTTAATACAATTACTAATTAGTAAGAATGAAAGAGTAATGTTAACTTAAAATCTTTGGATATAAATAGGTCTTGTAAATGGAGCTCTTTGATATATTCAAAATATTGTATACAAATTTGGATGTGTCACTAGAACCACCAACATATGTAATGGTTGAGTTTGATAGTTACTTAGGAATACGATTTGAAAATCATAATCCACATACAATTCCAATTATAGCAATACAAAGGAGCATCGCAATTCAAATACCATTAAGATTGGCTTGGGCATTGACAATACACAAATCATAAAGTTTGACTTTTTCAAAAGCCACTATTCACATAAAACCAAAAGAAATAATATGATTAACATTTGTGGCTATATCTCATGCAAAGGCATTAGAAGACCTAAAAATAATCCCACCATTCATATATGACTATTATAAAAAATAAAAAAGGGAAGACAACTTGACAAATGAAACGCTGAAGAAAATAGACTAAGTTTTTTAGAAGATAACGTACTTTATTGAAATTTGCTTTAATGAGTGAAATTTGGCACTACAATATATACAATAACCCATTCACACTATGGTACATCACAAAGTCATGCACTACATAGTATATAAAACACATTAAGACATATTGAGTAAACTATAACATATAGAGAAAAGCAAAACAATATAGAGGAGAGCATACTATAGAAAAACAACGTAGAACATATTAAGCATAATGCAACATACTAAGCATAACAAAGCATACTAGGCATAGCAAAGCATACAAAGCATAGAAAACTAGATGAAAGTAGAGCTTACAAGGCAAAGCAAGGAATACACATAGGATATCCAAAGTTTCATATATTTTGTTAGTTGCATTACACATTTCAAAAGAAAAAAATGTGCTGCATATTTTTAATCTTATTTGTAAATATAATTAATCCTTGGTGGTCAATATTGGTGGCATAGCTTTCTTTTTAATGGGTTTCCACCTAAATCTAATGTTATTGTAGTTATCTAATTTTATTGCTTATTTGAGGATTTAAGTATCTCCACATAATCTTTATATTATTATTATAAACAAAATACATATTATTTACATGCTCAAATATCTCATATAGAATAAATTATTAGAAGATAAATTATTTTCCATTCATTAAGTAATGTGTAAATAGATGAAATTAATTAGAATAATAATATTAACCATAATTGTAAGTACAATTATAAAACCATTTCTAACATTAAGATTAGAGTTACAATTAGAAATAGGGTTAGGATTATGATTAATGTTAGAATTAGAGTTAGGGTTAGAATTAGATTTAGGGTTACATTATGGTTATAATTATGTTTTAAATTAGTTCTACCATTAGAATTAGAAATAGGTTTATTATTACATTTGTTTGAATTAAGATTTGAGCTACCATTAGGATTAAGGTTAGAATTAGGATAAGGGTTCAAATTATAATTATATTTAGGATTAGAATTAGGGTTGCGATTAGAGTGAAAGTTAGGGTTAAGATTAAAATTAGGGTTACAATTACAGTAAGGGTTAGAAAGGGGTTTGAGGTTAGATTTATAGTTAGAGTTAAGATTATGATTAAAATTAACCTTAGGATTATAATTTAGAATTAAAATTAGAATTAACATTAATGATAGAATTAAGGTTATAATTTAAGATATAAATAAATCAATGATTATTCAACTATTATAAAATAAATATTTATTCCACTAATATAATATAATTATTGCTTATGTAGATTTATGTTTTGAAGACATTTATCACATTTTAATATCTTAAAATAATAAAATTTTACTTTTATAATTATAATGGAAATTGAATTAATGTCTTAATGTTAAAAGATATTTTAAATAACATACATTTTATTTTTTACCCGATGTGAATTTTAAAACCATAAATTAAGGTTACAATAATTAGAATTTCAATTAGGAATAAAATTAACATTAATGATACAATTAAAGTTAAAATTTAAGATATGATTAAATCAATTATTATTCAACTATTATAAAATAAATATTTATTCAACTAATATAATATAATTATTGCTTATATAGATTTATATTTTGAAGACATTTATCACATTTTAATTATCTTAAAATAATAAAATTTTAAATATTAAAAGATATTTTAAATAACATACATTTTTTTTTTCAATTATTTTATTATATGTTATTTCAAATAACAATTTTTGCTTTTTATCTGACAGACAGAGAATAAGTTCACATTCACTCCAAACGATCCAAGACCATCCTCTGCTCTCAAGCCTGATGTGAATTTTAAAACCCTCAAAGGTATGAGTTTTACCAATTTCTCTCAGCTTGATACGTTCTTCCGTTTAATTCTTGGATCAAATTTTCCAATTAGTAATGATTACCTAAATGCTGAAAATGGAGAATACACATGTTGAGTTGCATCAGAATCTAGGGCACAGTAGAATCCAAAGACATTGAATCAGTAAATTGGAGCAGTTCATGGAGAATTGTCTCCTGTCCTCTGGTGCTGATTAGAACATTTTGGGGATGTTGGAATGCACAGGGTACATCCCATCGCCTCCTCATTTTTTCTGCACGAGTCTCATGTCCTGAGATTTGTTAGAGTTTTTCTGGCATTCTGACATTTAAGGGGGTACTCGGATACATTGTGTTGTCTCTGGTACATCGAGAGACATTCCCTATCTGCTGAAAGTATCCCAGGGATTTCTTGATGTCCCATTCATCAACACTTGTTTTGGAAAACAGAAAAAATAACCTTTGGGAAAATGGAGGCTAGGGGTCATTTAAGAACAGTTAATTTTCACGATCATTAATAATAGCAATCAGATATTTGTGTTTACCCATTTTATATTTGTATTTTATTGTTTTACTAAATTTTTGAGTTCATTGTTCAACATTAAATGTTTAATGTGCATTGTTCAATGTTGTACATGCTAATGCTACTTGAATTTGATCTCTGTAGTGTATTTGACACTTAGATTTTAATGGTGAGTGCAGTTTTGAGGATTCAATCCTTTCACACTTAGAATTATAAGTTGCTTGCCACAGCTTTTTTGAAAATTTCTATTCAAAACAATTTTCTTCTTTATTTTTGATAGAATAAAATGGAAAGAAACTGTATTAAAACATAAAAAATACATACTATAATATTACTAATTGAAGAATGCTCAGAACTACCAGACCCTTACATGTTGGCACCAACATACCCATAAATTCATAATGGCTGAGATGAGCCATATTAACTATAACTAGAGCAGGAACAGGTAAGGACCTTTGAGATCATCCTACAAAAACACTTACAGGCAGACAAAAATAAGAGGCTCAGAACTAAGAGACCCTTACATGTTGGCACAAACATATGTATAATGGCCGAGATCAGCCATATTAACTGTAACTAGAGCAGGAACAGGTAAAGGACCTTTGAGAACATCCTATAAAAGCACTGACAGACAGGTAAAATTAAGAGGGCCCTTCACCAGTAGCTACATTCTCAACAAATGTAGTACATGAGCTTGCACAAGTGGACTGAGTTACCTTCCCAGACACAGACTCCAAGGGCCCATGAAATCACCCTGATAATAGAAATAATATTATTGGAAGCATTTCTCAGAACTGAACAATTGAACTGACATGAATCTTACTAAACTGGATATTAGGGCATTGCCTTTGTTGACTGCCTATCTCATTTTCTATATCCTTCTCATAGAGCTTTTGTAGGGTGTCACCACTGAATAAGACCTTTGACAATGCTTGATGCTTTTTGGTCACGTGATCCTTTTATACCAGACATTCCCCATTTCTGACATATTCCAATTTTGATCATATGTTAGCAAATCTGACTAGAACTTCCTTGTTAAGTCTGGCATGAACCTGCTTCTTGTGTTGGCTTCCTCAACTGCATTCTGCTCTGATTTATCCCCGTCTTATGTCTCAGGTTTAGTCATGCCAGCCTGCTTGTTATCATTCCTAGGTCCTCCTACCATTGGAATATGCATATTAACTATCTGATCCACCTGTTGTCTGTAATCTTCATATCAGAAGCCACCTCAGAAACTGTTTTGTGGTTAATTATTGCTATTGTTTGACCTTTGGGATCACCACTTTTTTCAGTTTTTCACACTGAAGCAACATATCAATTTTGTTGGGATGGAAAGTTTTAATGATCTCATATTATGCCGCTGGGTGGTGGTGTTAATTGAGTTCAGACTTCAGATGATAGTTTTTGGTGTCTCAGTCATTAAAGTCAACAAAACTCTCAGACATCTCCATGTTTCTTCCCTTTGTTTGCTGCTTGTGAATAAATTCAGTTTCATAGAGGAATCACCTTTTGATGTTCATCCCTGGATAAACCCTCCTCTGCAATGCCATTTGGCAAGTAAGGTTGTTTGCATCTTTCAAACTCTATCTGCATCATTATTTTTCTATGATCATAAATTGGGTTCTATTAAAGGGGCCCTATCCATAAAACAACTAACAGAAGCATAGGCAACAACAACTGAGCAGCAATACCAACCCAACTGCAGAGAAATCAGAAGACATCTGCATATATCAACTAGTGGTCATGGACCCTGTTATAAACACCATTGCCTGACACTGCAACCAGCTCAACAAAGGGCACAGTAGGACCCACTTCACCTCCAAGTCACAGAATTTGAAACCCTGAATCAACTCTGCTCACCACACAGCTCATACCAACGATCATTCCCCTGAAGGGGCATAGTATACCCATTCATCAGATCCATGATGCCTTTATGCTGTGAGACCACCATGTGCTTAATCACCCGATGAAGATATTGACAAAACTTTTCAATCTTCTGCATATCCACTATTGATCTTGCACAGTTTAGTTTATGGCTCTAATATCTACCTCTGCCATCTCCACAGGCTCTTTACCCTTATCTATTGCCACTGAAGGCCCTACCAGAAAACTCACATTTGATCATCTTGAAAATCCATATCCATCAGGGATTTCATTAGAAGTTCCCTTAAACTCTTCTGCACATCATTATCCACAACTGCCACACTCAGTTTGCATAAGAAATCTTCCATCATAGAGCTTTGAAAGCAGACTTTACCATTGTCCTCAATGCCATCTGGA
>VDFB02260588.1:34625-82344 GCA_007258455.2 Sequoia sempervirens | reverse complement strand
TTGAAGATAAGAAGAGTAATATCAAACATGTTTGAAACTAGAAGAAATCTTTCAAAAAACCACCTATAGAAAAAACAAGTGCACAAAGGTATTCATCTTTTAATGGTTACTACTATTCTTGTAATAAATTTGGGCATAGAGCTATAGACTGTAGAGGCATAATGAATCAATACTTTCAATCATTTTCTAGTACTTGTGTTATACATACAATAATTTTGGTCATAAGGCTAGTCAATGCAAAAGTTTAATTGATGAATGGATAAAATAATGGTATGATGTTCTAATCATTCAATGGCTTCTATTATACATACTATGGGTTTGGGAATAAGGCTTTTTAATGCAGATCTAAAATGGAAAGAAGGAATATTTTTTAGCAAAAAGGTGTTAGATATCATAAATGCAATAAACTAGGACACATGGCTTAGTTTTGCAGAAGCAGGAATGTGAAACCCTTTGATTCACAAAATAAGATTGTTTTGGTAAAGAAGGTTGTTTTGGTTGAAATGAAGAAGGAGATGAACACTATATGGAAGAAAAAGGAAGAGAATGACGTGAAGAACAAGTCTGTGCTAGATCTTGGTGTAGATGTTCCCTCTAGAAACTAGATAGATAGAATTGGCTTTGGTGGAGTTTTAACATAAAAATTCTTTAGCCCCTTACCAAAGATGTGATGATGATTCGTTTAGCACACTAGTGTATGAATTGGTTGTTACACTTGTTCTTTCAGTGAAATCTCTAGTGTGAAATCTCTTGTTATGGAGATTTGTAGAATGTTTTGAGGTGCCTTTGATGATATAGTAAAGCTTTTACAATTTTTTGACATAACCTTCTCTACTACAATTAATGCAATATTAGGTTACTAAAAAGGGGTTTATATTTCATTATGCACATTCTAAAGGTCATTTATGTTTGAGCATTTTAAGTGGAGAGTAGCCAAAAAGAGAGTTGAAGAAATTTTGGTGTATTATGTGAAACCCTACTAATGAATTCCAAAGCTATTTATCAAATTCTTGCAAAACTATAGTTTCAGAGAGGTTCAAAATGTTTACTCAAGGTATTGATATACTTGAGTGACCAAGACCTAAGTTCAAGAAGCACTAGTACAAATCTATGGAAATAAATCTTGAAGGTGCATTTTCTAAGGTTTCCACTGGTCTAATGCACATAGATCATATAAGGATATACATTCATACCAATATGGTTGAGTATGACCATCTAAAGTTGGAAAAATTTAGGTAAAAGGTGCTAACTAGTGATGATTTCGAATTGAAACCAAAGTATGACAGTTTAATAGAGAAGAAATTGGATGTGCAAAATGAGTTTCCCAATTTTTGTTATGAATATGAGTGGGTGATATGTGCTTAGTAGAATACATGAAAAATTCATGTGGTTGGAATTTCTACACATAATAAACAAAGATGCAATTATAGTTGTAACTGGTTTGTGCTCCACTAGACCAGTTCTGACATTGAAGGTGATGAAGAATGAGGTATTGATGAAGCTCGCTGGTGTGAATTTTGACAAACTCTGTGCCCTAGAAGTGAATGATATTGATGATATTGCAATCAATTATTCTTCAATGATGATTGGATATAGGATATTCTATAGAAACATAAATAATTATGTATTTGTCTTTGCAATACACATGGCTCACCGGATGCTAAAGGAAAGTGAAGAAATTGATTTTTTTGAGCTTTTGAGACTGTAGTTAATGGAGAAATTGCAGAAGAAAAAAGATTTAATTAAAATTGGAAAAGAATAATGACATTCCAAAAAAAATGAGAAGATGAAGGTTTTCTTGGAGAGAGAATTTGGTGACCCTGAGGACCCTATAGATAAATCTATAGGTACATCTACCCCTTCGAAGACTCCACAAAATTCAAGAAGGTTAGGTAGGACCTCAGTTCCCACACCACCTACTATTATAAATCCTTTCATAATTCGTCCTTCTTTAAAAAATCCAATAGGTGGTTCAAAGAAGAAAGGCACATTAGGAAATTCTTTGTAATAGAAGTCTCCTAAGAGAAGGAAAGAAAAATCATCTAGAGAAAACTATGTCAGTTGCAAAGATGATGAAGAAGAAGAAGGATCCCAATTGGTTTGGAAAAGGAATTCTAGTATCTCTCAACAAGAGACCAATACAAAATGAAAGAAATTTAATGTGGAAGACACAAAAGGTGAAGAGGGAGTGCAAAAGGAAAATAAATCTTTTATTTTTTAAAGAATAGAAAAGAGTGCTAAGAAATATGAGAAGACCCCTTTGATCCAAAATCACAGTTCTATGAAGTTAGATGCATTGTTTAGTAGCATTGCAGAGCTTGGTATGCTAAAGGAAATTGCTAAAATGTATCCATATGTGTAGTGTAGAAAAAAGTATCCCTTTTTCACACTTAATTTGGAAATAATTAATATTAAAATGAGCTTAATTATGCCTTGATTTAGTTTTGTAATGTACTCTACACATTCACATTAAGTTTAGGACCCTTAATAAAATGGACATAATTACCTTATTTGCGGTGTTGTAAATTGTATCTTTACACTTTCACACTAATCTAGGGATTTATTAACTAATTGAGCTTAATTTTCCTTAATTAACCCTTTTAATTCAAATCCAGGCCTAATTAATTTCAAATTATGAGGGGTAAAGCCTAACATTCATACCTAATATTACACAACACTTAATTTTACAAGCTGTGTGTCCTAGGTTAGTGAGGACCCATTCGCCACTTGGCAAATGGGTCCTCACTAGGTCCTAAGACCCTATTTTCACATAACATTTTACAATCCTCAAAGTGTGTCCTAGCTAAGTGAGTTAGGATTGTTTCGCCACACGAGGAATGGATCCTCACTTAAACCTAGGATCCCCCCTTGGGATATGTTTTTGGTAGTATTTTAATGATTTAAAATCCTAGATCTAATGTCTTGTGTTATTTGAAGTTTTGGAGTTAAGAATAAGATATGTATAAATACAAGGCTATTTCACCTAGTTTCAACTAAGAATTTTTATGCAAGCATCCTAATAGAAAGTTTATGAGATCAAGAGCATTCACAGGAGCATTTCCAAAGTATTCAGGGGAAGATTATTGAAGTTTATTACAAAAATAAAAGGTCATATCATCGTATCAATGGAATAATGCATCATGCATGTTGTTGAGCTAATGTTGTGATGTAGCATTCAAGATCCTCTTCAAGCATTTTTCTAATCAAGTTCAATATCAAGATCTACATTCATTGAGGCCACTTCATGCAAGATTTCTGATTTGTACTCCAAGGTTTCAATTGAGGATTCGTGAGTGAACCATATATTTTTTGGCGTGAAGCTTATAGGCTACTCGTGCACTCTTAGGATGTTTCACCTAAAAGGGGAGAGACAAACCTCATTTAAAATCAATTTGGTTCACTCAAATTAAGATGTGTATGTTGCTATTAAGACTAAATGAGATTATATGAATGCAACTAAGCTAAATAATTGAATGATTATGAATGGAAGATCTAGGAAATATGCAATGTTGGAAAACACAATGTGATATGCAATCATGAACTAAACATGAACAAATGCAAAACAAAAAAAGAAGAAGGCCAAATTAGTGTGCACCTGGGAGTTTGATGAAGAATATGGAGTGTCCTGAATGCTGACAAAGATCACTAGAAATCACCAGTGAGACTCATTCACCACTGATGGTGAATCAATCCTGCTTCTAATGAAAACTTCTAGAAATTAGTTTCTGAGTGTCGAGATCCGGAATATGAAAAAAATTGGAATTACAACCTTAAGGTGGGACTCATTCGCCATTGATGGTGAATCATTCCTCTCCCAAAATTTTGTGAAATCAGGGGACAATTCTGTAACACCAGATTTGAGGTTGTTTTCTTGTTGGGTTGACAGAGTCAAATCCGCAAAGCACAAACTGTAGATTGTCTCCAAGCTTGAAATAGGTTATAGTTGACTTGAAACACTTTGTTGAATTCTAGACAACCTTTTAACCCCTTTTTAAGTGATGAATCTACATGCACAATTCTATAAAAACACATGCAAAAGGGGGAAAATAGTTAAGGGTTAGGATATAGGGATTTTTCTTGGTCAAATCTCACTTTGGTAATCAAACCCTTTATAAAAAAATGTAATGAAATATGAAGAGGATGATAAAAAAATAACATGAAAATGCTATCAACTTACCAAACCCTTATTGAAGAAGTCTAAAGATATGTCAATGGCTGCTCCAAGATACTTGATTGATGCTTGATTAAATGATGTAAAGTACTTGAACGGATGATTGAATGCTTGGATGATTTAGTGAATGAATTAGGTGTAAAATTAGAAGAAAAAATCTTATTTATACACACTTGTGCCTTAGAAACCCGATGATACCTCATCACAGGCTAACATAAGGTGATTTTAAATAAAAAACTGAAAGAAAATTTGAAATATTTTGAATTTTGAGCCAAGAGGGACTCATTTGCCACCCATGGAGAATGGGTCCCACCTTGGACTTGAAAGTGAGTGTTGGGAATTATTTTACATTTAATTTTGTTTGTCAGGTTTACATTAAAAACACACTTAATTAAGCCTTATAAGAAAGGTGTAAATAGTGAAATTAAGCCTAGAAAAATCATGAAATCTTGTTACAAGACTTTACAACACTTCAAAATAGGACTTGATAAGTGATGAAAAGGTGATTTTTAGGAATGAATAGAGTCTAGAAAAATGTAGAAATGTGTTACAACACTTCACAACACCTTCACAAGATGTCATAATTTGAATTTTAAGGACCTAATGTGAATGTTTTAGCCACATTACAACATTAAATCAAGGAAAAATGGACCAAGCATCATGAAGAAAGACATAAAAGACCATGAAAATTTCCAAGGGGCCATTTTTCTATGACACATTTAGCCCCCACTTTAGTGAGAGGATTAACTTGCTTCAAACTCACACTAAAGTATCCATGCATATTGAGAAGGATCCAAATGCACGTATATTAGCAGGATGGAATAACAATGATCAAGAGGGATGATCATGCCCTTAAGATGAAGATCCCATGGAAAACTAAACATAAGAACAAAGGAACACATGTGTCAAAGAGAAGAAAAAGTTAGATGAAGCTTCAATCGTTTGTCCAACTAGTTGTGGATTAGATCTAGGCTTCTTGTGAGAAAAAGAAAATGCATACTCACTTTGGGGTGACATAACTCATGGTGGTTTGCTGCATGAGAAGACCCAAAAAGGTAAGATACATGTACGCTAGTAGGTATGCACTCACAAACACAAAGGTGGCTATGGGGAAAGTCATGTCGCTGAATGGGCTTCCCGCTCAACCATATCAAAGTTATACCTCCCAATAAATTTAACAAGGCACCACAAGGGAAAATGCCAGTTTGTGCTTCATTAGACAAGCAAAGCTTTGTATGTTTAGAACTCATGAACAAAGAGCAAGGTACCATAGACATGCAAGTTGCATTATGCAAGGTGGAAAAAATGTAAAATGTAAAATATGTTCAAAGGAGTCTTGTTAAGTTCATGCAAAGTCTGTCACTTAGGGAAAATTGTGTCTAATGTCTCCAAGGGAGGAACAATCAAAGAATAGAATATTCACATTAAGTATTTATCATTACTTTCACATAATACCTATTTCAGTATTCCATTATTTTAGCAAACATTTCAAAATCATGATTGCATTTACCATCCTATTTACCCGTGAAGGTAAAAGTAAATTAGTAACAACAAGATAGGGTGTGACACATACGACTTTACCTTAGTGGCTTGATGTGAAGCGAGGCATCCCATAAGTGGCAATATGTTACTCTTGACTTGTCCTCTCTTGGAGACATTAGGCATGATGATCCCTAAGAAGAAGAACTTACATGAATGAAGCAAAATCCCGTTGAACAAAAACCTATATACATAATGTTTGGCATAACACACCTTCTTAAGCATGAGATAGGAATGTGAGTGGTGCCCTATCGAAGTTATCAGAGGGATAGCTTTGGTATGGTAAGTATAGTGAGATTTGATGCATTGGAATGACTTTCTCACTAAGCTGCCTCCCTGAAGGGATACCCATCTAGTGGACGAGCTAAGGTTGCACTACCCAAGAGTGAGTGCATGTATCATTTGCATAGTGGACATCAAGTTATTCTTGTGAATGTTCTTTGGAAAAACAATTGAGATGTGTTCCACATAGCATTGGATAGTCGAGTCTTGATTCTTCCCCTTTTATTGAATAATTAGTTGAGACGTGTTCCACATCACATTGGATAGTCAAGGCTTGATCCTTCCCCTTTTCTTGGACAAAAATTTGAGATGTGTTACACATCACGTTGGAAAATCGAGGCTTGATCCTTATCCCTTTTTCTTTTTGGTCTTTGATGTTGTATGATTGTGTATCTTTGTCATTGTTGTATACATAAGTATTTTGAATGTCTTCTTTAGTGTGAATTTGATGTGGGGTCATACTCTCACTAAAGTGGGGGAGAAAAATGTAGTAACAAAAAAGGTATCCCTTTTTCCTTAGTTTGAGAGTGAATAATTAATAATAAATGAATCTAATGTTTCCTTGATTTAGTGTTGTAATGTATTTTACACATTCACAATAAGTTTACGGCCTTTCTAAACTAGATGGCCTTAATTGTGCCTTATTTAGGGTGTTGTAAAGTGTATCTTTACACTTTCATACTAATCTAGGGCCTTATTAATTAATTGAGCTTAATTGACCCCTTTAATTCAAATCTAAGCCTAATTAATTGCAGATTATGAGAGATAAATCTCGACACTCTTAAATGATATTACACAATACTTAATTTTACAAGGTATGTGTCCTAGCCTAGTGACCTAGGGCCCATTTTCCACCTAGCAAATGGGTCCTCACTAGGTCCCAAGACCCCTTTTCTACATAAAATTTACATCCCCCAATGTGTGTCCTAGTTAAGTGTGCTAGGACCCATTAGCCACATGGAAAATGGGTCCTCACTTAACTTAGGATCCCCCCTTATAATATGTTTTTGGTGGTATTTTAATGATTTCAAATCCTAGATCTGATGTCAACTTGTGTTATTTGAATTTCAAGAATTTATGAAGTTATGTATAAATATAAAGTTATTTCACATTGTTTCATCTAGAGAATTCAAGTTATCATAAGAATAATTTCACAAGAGAATTATAGAGTATTCAAGAGCATTCAAGAAGCATTCAAAGGTAGATTTATTGAAAATTTAATGCAGTAATCAAAGATCATATCATCATGTCAAAGTCATGCATTTTGTTGAGCTAATATGATGATATAGCATTGATGATCAAGTTCAAGTGTTCAAAGCCATTATCTTATGCCAAGTTCATGATCAAGATCTACTCTCATTGAGGCCATTTCATGCTAAGTTTCAGATTTGCAATCCAAGGTTCAAATGAGGATTGGTGAGTAGTGACATTTCTTTGTTCATTCATCTTTCCTTTTATGCATTGTTTCATTCTAAGGTTTAATTACCAAAATAGGGTTTAACCAAGGCAAAACCCCATTCCCTAACAAAACAACACTTTTCTTCTCTCTTGATGTGTGATTGTAGGTTTTAGGTTGAAGATCAATTGGAAAACAAAATTGTAGTAAGTTGCAAAGTTGCCAAAGTTGTTATCTTTTTTGCAAGATCACAAAAACTAAGCTACAAAACTTGTTTCTAATTTTCTGCTAGTCTCCTGCTATGATCTGCAAGTGCGGACCTTGAAGAATAAAGCCTACAAATAATTTTTCCAGAACTATAGCTAGGACCCATTCACCACTGGCAGGTCCTCAAGTGAGGCTCAAAAGCACTTTTTACAAACAAGTACACAACATTCTAGTATCTTAAACCTACCTTTTTATTATTATAACAGTTAGGTTTGTTTTCTAATATTGGAAAAGAGAAAAGAGAGGTTAAACATCTTGATCTCATTTTGGGTCTATGCCCTCTCTCACATTTTTCCCTTTATTTCACTATTAAGTACAATTCATTAGTTAAAATCCTTATTTTATTACTTGAGTGAAGCTTCGAACTCCACCTCCACTAGGAGGTGTTTCCATGAAATCTCCAAGCTTAACCTATTGAACATCCAAAATCAGATATTAGAATACCATTCATATAACAATGCTATTCAAGCATACCGTTTATAATTGCTTGCTAGTTACATACATCGACAATACATACCGACATAATATGTAAGATGGAGGAAACCCCTTGAAAACCAATGAATGCTGGGAATTATGAAATTTTACACCATTAAACTAAATTATTAATCTTTTCATTTCAAAAATGAAATTTAATAAATTAAATTCAAATTGGTTAACATTTCATTCTGAGTATCAAGGTCAAAGCCCTTGGCCCGTGAGAAGGAAACAGAAATTTTATTGCAATCATTAAACTAAATTATTTAATCTTTACTAAAAAATGAAATTTAATAAATTAAATTCAATAAACTTGCTAACATTTACCTGAGTATCAAGGCTGAAAGCCTCATTCAGGAAAGCATCTATCATCACCAACTACTGAGCTGCAGATGTAGCCTACACATCTGCATCCAAAATATCTATGGGGTCATAACCATAGGGTGACTCACAAGCCTATAAAATATGGCGTGGAACCCTACTCCTCGAAGTCTCCCTTGGCTCACATTGTGTTGCAGGATTGGCATGCTCTATGATGCTCTGGGTCAAGGAACTAATGGACTGTAGTGTCTCAACTTCAACACTCTCCTTCACAATGGAAGGGATAGCCATGTGCTCATAGGATTTTCTAGCGAGTTCTCATCTTTCTGGCCATTGTGGGTCAATACTTTCCCCTGGTCTATCCTATACTAACCCCCCACCTCTATCTAGGAAGTCCCGCATATCAAAATAGTTTGACACTTTATTGAAGACAAACTCGTAGTAGAGTTTCCTCAAGAAATATTATGGGACCTTATTATTATTTCATGGAGGATGGTCAAAAACCATCCACCATCTTTGCCAAACATGGTTCTTTATCCCTTGGTGGTTGCACTAATGGATATGGAACCTCTTTCTTGTAGGGTGTAGAGGTTGATTTGTTTGTGGGTTTGTGAAAAGGGAACACAAGTCAAGTTTTATATTTTTTCATTTTTGACTTGTTTGTAAGATAAATTATCTGTATAGAATTGTCTAAACTCTCTCCTCTTATCAAAACAAGTAGAGATTCGCTTGCTAATTGAATCCACATTTGATAACATAGATTCAATTTGTTTTTTATTATTTTCAATTTGCCCCATCAAATTTTCTTGTGTTCCAAGGGCATATTGAGGAACTACTGGAGGTGTTTGTTATTGGGGTTGTTCTTCATTAGGTATTTAGTGTTTAGGTGATTGAGGATTTTGAGGAGAAGGAGGTGCATTATCAATTCCTATAAATTAAGGAAATTTACATTAAAAAAACTACTTAAATCTACCTATTTAGTAACAAGTTCAAAAAAAAACTTACTCCTTTGACCTCCCTGACGTCGTGGCAAAATTTTGATAAAGAATCAACAATGATTTGGTGAAGAATTTGGCCTCCAATAATGCGGGCATGCTCTCAAGGATTTGTAGGCTACAGGTTTGCAAGAAAATGAAAGCAATAGCCTTTACAATGTTTTCTTTTTGTTATAAATAGTTATAACATGCTCACATTATAACGCCAGCTACATAACATTATATAACGCCGCTGTATTATACATTTGAAAGTTGCAACGACCAAGGTTATAATATTTAAGCAAGTTATAACATACCACATTATAACATGAGCAAAAGATAAAGCGCCAAGATATAACACGAGCAGTCACTATAATATCGAAAGACGTTGTAACTACCACGAAAGACGTTGTAACGCTGCTCACGAAGATCGCGAACGCCGCCCACGAGGCCGCCAGGTAACGCGCCCACGAGACGCTATAACGCGCTCCACGAAGCATCGCTGTAACGCTGCCCACGAAGCATATCGCTGTAACGCCCACGAAAGACGTTGTAACGCCAGCCCACGAAAGACGCTGTAACGCTTCCACGAGCACGTAACCCGCCCATCGAAGCACGTTGTAACGCCGCCCACGAAGCACGCGCTGTAAATGCCTCCATCGAAAGATCGCTATAACCTGACGAAGCATCGCCAGGGCGGCAAGTCGACGAAAACGCTGTAATCAGCGTACCGCCCAGCATCGCTAACGCTACCCACGAGCACGCGACGCTCCACGTTGTAACGCGCTCCACGAGCACGTTGTAACGCGCTCCACGAGCACGTTGTAATGCGCCCACGTTATAGCTCGAGTGTGTTATGGCCTTGGTACTGCCGAGCTTTAGGCTCAACAACACCAAGCCACAATGTGAGCATATTATAATATCAAAAACAAAAATACAATAAATATTTATCAATCCAAACAATTTTTTTTGTGTTCAAAATTTCTATTAATTTATATATATAATACTTATAATATCAAAAATAAAAATAGAATAAATATTTATATCAATCCAAATAAAAGCAACTAGATATTAAAAAAATAAAAATAATAAATACACCAACTTACCAGTCAATAACATATCATAAAAAAATAATATACCTACACATGGAAGAAGGTTCCTTTCAAGAAAACACCTAGGTAGGGGAGAGGAGCCAAAATGTGTGTGAGGGCCCTAATGTGTGATAGGATGTGCGCTTCTTGGGCCCACATGTATACGTCAGTCCTCCACAAATTATAATAAAAGACATGCATAAATAAGCATGATGAGATCAAACACAACTTGGATATTAAATGCACACGTAATCATATATATTTGTGAACAAAACACATACACGCTGGCAACCAAACAGGATGAAGTGTGTCCAACTTGTATCTGACAGAACACGTAGCATTCCAACTTGGAAATAAAATAGGTGAAACATAAAATTTTGCACCCTTCACCATAAACATTTAAACCCAATTGTCGCACCAATCTAGGTGTCACTTACACATTAATCACAACTACACAAAAATTAGAGGTTCCAATTCAACACAATTCAAACCTATGTGTCCCACCTGTTGATGGGTGTTTTATGTACTTCTCAACATAGGTAATGCGTAGGTGCATCACCTCTCTTGAAAGACAATCTTCCACAATCAAATTGTAGAACACTATCCTAAGGTCTCTAATGTCAGGTCATGACGTGCATGGAATTAATCAGTTGATGTTTGATGTGATTTTTTTGGTAATCACAGGGTGGCTTACGGAGTTTCACTGGAGATGAGGTGAATCTTAAAATGGAGTTCCTAAGATGGGAAGTTAGAGTGCAGTTTGGGGCAGGTTCGAACAACAATCATGAACTCCTGTTTTATCTTAAGATTTGGCTTTACAATGTGCAATGAACCTTAGCATAGGTTACTTATTAAAAAATGGAAAAAAGGGGCAGGGAAGAGAAGAGGTTCCTAGATCTGAAACTAGAAATGAATAGTGATCATGGAGGGTTCTACTGTGGACAACTTCCTTAAACAAGAATTTCACTTAACTAGATTGACTCACAATATCATGAAACTTGTGCAAACTTCTAAGGACTACAAATATTCAACCATTCATTCACCATAAACATGCATGAATAAAAGATAGAAGTTTGGAGCAACTTTAGTTTATGCCCAAACTAACTTTACACAAATATTTACCATCAACAAACAACAAAAAGTATGGACAAGGAAGACATCAACACAACAGAAATCTCCACAACCATTGAACAACATTAACTAATCTATCAAAGTAATCTAAAACCATGAAGAACAACAAAGTAAATCTATCTAGATCAACTAACTATGAGAGATGAACCATGTAACATGCAATAGAAACTCAATAATCCACCAAAATCCAATTAACTTCTATTAAAATTTTTGTAGCATGCCTTTACAACAACTCAACTCTCTCTTGAAAATGAGAGGAGACCCCCTATTTATAGTGTTCAAAAAGAAAAATGAATGGAAACAATTGATTTGCATTGTGTGGCCAAGATTCACTACAAACTAGGGTTTCACCTACCCCCAAATATATTACAATTTAAAATTACATCCTTATCTTTTCCCTATTTTGTCCTTTTGTGGCAACACTATAGCACTTTGTCTTCTAGTTGATTTTCTTTGCTGCAACTATTCTGTGAGGAGCTTGTCATCAATGATTGGGTTTCCTTCTTGCTTCTTCAAAGTGGCATACTCCATAAGCTTGTTGATTAATGCTTGGAGCTTATCAACCTACATTATGCTAGATTGGAGCCCCTAGTAGTTCCATTGCTTGGATCTGTCTATGAGCATATCCCAATCTCCATCATACTTAGTAGTGTTTTCCCTGACCTATTCAAATTGGGTGAAATCCTGAGCAACAAAACTCATGAAACCCATGGTGAGCTTGCCCGACATTCCATCTTCCATCTTCTTCTGTAAATAAGGCTTTATCTTTTCCAAATCAATCTTGACGACGAACATGTCATAACTTGTCATTAACTTCAAATACTAAACACAATCAGTCCTAACATCCTTTTCCCAATCAATGTCAGGTTCCACCTTGTGGAGCACCTACTCTAATATTTCCTTTTTGTGGTTGAAGTCCATCTTCCACATATCCACTAGCCAGTGATCATCCTCTGCGAATGCAAGCTCCTTTTCCCATCTTTTCTGAGGCAGCTTGAGGATGGCTTCAATTTTAGGATAAGTGGACCCATAAATCCTTGGGAAGTAAGTGTAGAACTTCCTCGTGCCCTCTAGGTGTCTTTCTACTTCCAAAAACTTATTTGCTATCCTGATAACACAATTAATGCCCATGTTTCTAGCATACAGGACCTATCAGAACCAATCCTTTGTAGTTTTAGTCCAGTTCTTCCTTTTCTCAAGTTTTTAAATTTTTTCTTTGGACAACAGCTATGGTGGAGCCAAGGATGTTGTGGGCAGTTCCTCCATGGACAATCATTGCTGAATATAGGCTATCAAATCAACCACTTGTTCCTTGAGTTCTTCTTTGGAGACCTTATCCTTCTGTATTAGATGTACCACTGTGGCAATGGACTCTTGAAGATGATCTGTTTTCTACTCTCTGGAAGTTGTCCCCAAGTTGATGATGGAGACATCGTAATTTATCCCCTCTTCCCCAACAGTTGACATGGCAATTTGTACAGTCCTAGATCCAGAAGCGTCCATGGTCAGTTTGGATCTGACTTTAGGCTTCTTTTCTTTCTTCGTGCTTGTTTGTACTTGGGCTAAAATAGCCTCGAGTCTTGCCTTAGGATCTCTGGGAGCAGGAGTATTCTTCTCTAATTGCTTCTCTAGCCACTCGGGAATCTAAGATTCTTCTTTGGGTGATTCACGATCACCTTCTTCTTCGTTCCTCTTGACTTCAATCTCTTTATCATCTGAAGCTTCTTGCTCCATTCTCGTGTCTTCTCCTTCTTCATCAGTCCTAGATGAACACTATGTTTTTGATTAGGGACTTAGTGGGTGTGTGTTTCTTGGGTCTGCCCTCTTCTTTGTAGGTCTTCTCCTCTTCTTCAATCTCATGCTTATGTTCCTCAGAATGTTCTTCTCTGTGAGATTCTATCTCAGGCTTACTCGTTTCAGAATCTTCTTCGGGTTTATCTTCCTCTTTAATTTCCTCTTCCTTGTGATGAGGTGGCACATCTTGCTCTTTCTTTTCTTGTTCTTTTTCTTCTACCGAGAGAGGCATTTCTTCACCAGGCTTAGAGCTTTCTTCTTGTTCCCTAGTTGAAAGTTTAGAATCTTCCTCCATTTTATCACTTGGCTCCCTTTCTTCTTCCGAAGGTGGCCTTTCTACTTCCTTTCTAGCATCTTTCAATTGCCAAACCAACTCCTCCTCAAGGTCAGCATCAAAATTTTCCACAATTTATTTGGCGTTAGCGTCTTCTTCTTCATCACTCTTAGAAGACTCTGTTTCTTCTCCCTCACAGACCACCTTATACATTTGCAAGTGCTGGTGCTTTGGGTGTTCATGGTAATCGTCCGCTTCCTCCTCCAATACCCTTTTTGTTTCCTTTTCTTATCTCTCTAAATCCTTGGATATTTTCATCATGGCTTTCATCTTTGGTGTTTTAGTTGGAGGGGTTGGGGTAGGAATGTTGGCTAGAACCTATGCTAGGGAAGCTTGGATGGCTGGATTCATCAATACTTCAGAAAGCTTAGTGGGAATGTTTTGCATATGTTGCGAGAAGGCCTCTGGAAGTGAGAGTGTGGGCATTGGAATTGTTGTTGTCACTAATGAGAGAGATGTGGTCGGGGACATGGAAGCATAAGAGAGTGGAGAGGTGGTGGCAAAATAAGAGTCGATCATTACAACCTACCCAGTAGGTGGAGAAGAGGTAAGGTGGACTGAGATATCCATTGCAGGTGGGGAAGTAGCTACTGTGGCTTGAGAAGTAGGTAGAGGGGCAACAATAATGGAGGTAGCAGGTGGAGATTTTGGTTGCTCAACCTCCATTTCCTCTCCCTCATGGATCAGATCTTCTTGAATAGTAGGCATCTCTATGAAATTTCCTGATCTTTTGTGTTTCTTGCAAGGTTCACCTTTTGAAGCCTTTCTGGCATATACCTTGGGATTAGGTTTTTGCTCATCAGTATCTTTTCTTTTGCTTGACCTGGTAACTAGAGGGTATTTTGAAGTATCTTTTGATGGGTCAACAACTATCCCACTATTTGTTTTGCTCGCTGGCTCATTCTCGAGCCCCTCATAGGTCAAAGTGACCCCTTGTTGCTTCAATTGGGCAATTCACCCATCAATCCATTCTTTTGTTCGAGCCTCAATGGGCTTGGTTAAAATTTTGAGATCATTGACCTCGTGTTCATCCCAGTCAATTAGTGGTAGCGAGAGATTGGCGACTACGTTGTACAAAGGATCCATGACTATGCTTTCATCCTCTTCTACCTAATCTTGTATAGGGAATAGATTAACTCTTTATGAAATATACAGTCATTCACATATAGTGCCTCATACGCACTTCATTATCATCCTTGCAATTAGCTAAGAATTTTTCGATACTATGTAGATGGGCATACTCGGGTCCAAGTGCCTTCTTGATATGGTCATAAGGATCCATATATGGCTGGGCAGTGTGGAGTCTCAAATGGTATTCGACCAATTCCTTCTCTGAATTGTTGGCACATTGAGGTATGGAGTTTTTATAGCCCTTGGCCAAAGGAGAGGGGATAAGGAATCCCTACCTTATGTTTTCCACTTAAAAGGGCGTGCACATTCCGTAGCTACCGAGAGAGCTCTAATAGTATTATTTAGTCGTTGGGATACTGAGGTAGCTTGTAGGGTGTTTCTGAAAAGCTTTCTGTATGAATATACGTGAACTTCAGATACTAGATGAATAGAAAGGCAAACTATTTCAGAAATGCATTGGCACTGTGAAAGACTCTCCTCTCAAGTCACCTCCAAGCAATCTGATGATATGACCTATTAAAGCATCATTGACCCTATAGTAATCCCTCTTGAAGTTTCTGAATTGTAATTGAGGGTATTTGTCATAGAATTTCAACTCCTTGCTTGGTTCCTCATCTGGAGCTTTGAAAAAACCTTTGTATTGTACCTATTTGGCCAGTGAATAGACCAAGTAGGATGTCATGTAAAACTTGGAGGTTTTCTTTACAGCCATAAATTGCTCGTGGAAGTAGTCACTGATTATCCCGCCCCAGTAAAACTTGGTTTCTACATAGAGAATCTCTTCAACAAAGTATAGCATCCACTTTTGGAAGTAGGTTGTAGTTGGAAGGCCCATTATTCTACTTAGTAGGGTCACCAAATCATGGTAGTCTTCATAAAAGTCGCTGCAAAAGAGCTTCTGGGGAACCTTTGCAACATTACACCTCTTTTCCTCTAACCAGTATTGATTAATAAGCCTTTTACATTTAAGGGGATCTTCATCCCACATAGCTTTGCCGTCACTCATGGTTGGAAACTCCATCTCCTTGAAGGTAGGGATATGAAAAGTCTTTGTTATTGCCTTATTAGATATGTCAGCAAGGACATTTCCATCTCTGTCCACTATGGTTCTGGTTTCCTCTTGATAGGACTCCCTACAGGCCATCACTAGTTAAGGGGCAACGAGGGCAGGAGGAAATCCTGCGACCTCAGCTATTCTACTGCCTTTGATGTTTCGTATATTCTATTCAATGTAGGTATGACAACCATTGGGTTGGTAAGCAACAATATCAAAAATGGTTGCAGGATCTTTGGGGTCCAAGGGTTGGAAGGCCATGGCAAATATCCATTTGATTGCTTGTCGAGAAACAGGTGGCATTAGAGGGATGGGGTCCTACCCGACGGAAAGTCGTTGGTCGTTGGGCGCTTGGAAGCTTAGAGCTCATCGAATGGTGCCCAGGATGCGGAGTCTCGACTCACAGAAAGCCGCCAACAAAAGGCTACAAAGGGACGGAAAAAAGGCGACGAAAGTCTGGAAGGGGCGGCCCGCAGGGCAGGCTTCACGAGCTCCATGGACGCCCCGGTTTAAGCACTAAGGAAAACACCAAATGGGAACCCCCCAAGACTAAAGACTTGGAAAATTTTGAGGGGGAAAAAAAGGTCAACTTAAAATGACATCCCTAAGAGCTTACTGACCATCTTGAACACCAAATAGGGGGCACACAAAATAAGACAACAATAAAATGACCCAGTGAGGTGAAGAAAAGAGAGGGTCCCCATTCTGAATGGGGTGTGTGTGCTAAGGGCACAACACCATCTTTGAACAAAATGCAAACCCATTATGTCAATCATGTTTCCCAGCGTAACATAACCAAACCAACATGTAAATGCATCCACCTACCTCTTCAAACATGAGACCTACACCATGTATTAGTAGGAGTCTATCCCATCTCGTCAAGTAGGGTGTGCATGTATTGATGCCGAACTTAAATATCCCACCTACATCCATTTTTATGAGCTATAAGACCACCATTATTCATAAAAAATTATGAAAGCAATTACAAACAATCCACCAAACCAATCAACTCAAGAATTAATAGTCAAAATCAATCAAATCTGCAATTCATATCACCCAAAATTCAAATTCAAAACAAGACAGGAATTTAATTTGCCACACCAATTAAGCATCAATTAGATTCAAATAGTTCCCAATTCAAATAGCCATGAAAACCTTCAAGTATTCACTTTTTTTGTAGTGAGTAACATAAGAAAAGGAGTGACAACCACAAAATTGACTGACTTAACAATAGGATGAGGCAACAGCTCAGATTCCAGTCCAGCGGCTTCCATATTGTTCTAGGTATTTCTCTAGTGTTTTCAATTCGTAAGCTTTATATTGTTCATTACAACCATTAAAGTCATAGTTTATGCTTATTTGTGAGTATGTTTATGCTATACATGCCTTGAATATATGATATTTTTAAAAAGGCAACTTACTATTTTCCATTCGTATGCTTTATATTGATCTTCACTACAACCATTACACTCATAGGTTTTAATTTTTGTTTCCCTAGGGTTTATATTGCAAATATTACAGTCACATGTTAGCATTTGTGTTTCCCTAGGGTTTATATTGCAAATATTACAGTCATATGTTAGGATATTTGTTCCCTAGGGTTTATATTGCAAATATTACAGTCACAATTTACCATTTCTATTTCCCTAAGGTTTATATTGTAAATATTATAGTCATAGTTTACCTTTTCTATTTCCCTAGGGTTTATATTGCAAATATTGCAGTTATATGTTAGCATATGTGTTCCCTAGGGTTTATATTGCAAATATTGCAATCATAGTTTACCATTTTTGTTTCCCTAAGGTTTATATTGCAAATATTAAAGTCATAGTTTACCATTTCTATTTCCCTAGGGTTTATATTACAAATATTAGTCATATTTTTTCATTTCTATTTCCGTAGGGTTTATATTACAAATATTACAATCATACTTTAACATTTCTATTCATAGGTTTTTCATTATCATTCACTTTGGTTATCTTCTTCTCATAGGTTTTGCATTATCGTCTATATTGTAAATATTACAGTCATAGTTTAGTATTTTTATTTCATATGTTCTGCATTATTATTCACTTGTTTATCTTATTCTAATAGGTTTTGCATTATTGTTTATATTACAAATATTGCGGTCATAGTTTAGCATTTATGTTTCGTAGGTTTTGCATTATCATTCACTCTGGTTATCTTATTCTCATAGGTTCTGCATTATCATTCACTCTAGTTATCTTATTCTCATAGCTTCTACATTATCATTCACTATGGTTACTTTATTCTCATAGGTTCTACATTATCATTCACTCTAGTTATCTTATTCTCATAGCTTCTACACTATCATTCACTATGGTTACCTTATTCTCATAGGTTTTGCATTATTATTCACTTAGGTTTTCTTCAATGCCAGTCATTAGTTTGGGGGTTTCTCTTTTTATTAGGTTTTGTTTCATCTTTTTCATAGGTTCTACTTCATCAATTCACAAATATTTATGCCTGTGAATGAGTTCGTCATGCAAAAAAGATGTGAGATTTGTTAAACTCTTACTATTTTTCATTTGTAAGCTTTATATTGTGTTGTAGTTAAAATGTGAGTGTCGTTCCTAGTTTTCTCTGGATGAGAATATTTATGTTGTACAATGTAACTGCCTTGCATACAATGTAATTTTGTGCTTCTCACTCCTCTATTCCTTATGTTACTCACTCAAAAATAAATGTAACTCTATAAATTGCTAACAATATTTTTGGATTTAAATGCAACAAACTAAAAAGAAAAAACATACAAAAACTAATTAATCTTCTCTTGAAGCATCATTGTCTTCATACATATAAAGATAATTGTTCAAGCATCTGCATTTCATAGTTTAACATTTGTGTTTCATAGGTTTTGAATTATCATTCACTCTAGTTATCTTATTCTCATATGTTCTACATTACAAACTAATTATTCTTTTGTTCAAGCATCATTGTTTTGATTGTACATATTTTATGTAGATGGCTAAGGGTAATGTAGTGGTGACCCATATTGGGACCAAAAAAAAGAAAAAGGCCACGACAAGGTTTCCCTCCCACAAACGAGGGGCTAAATCCCCCCTGAAGTAGATCTTGTTGCACAAGTAGAAGAGGTTTCTACACAAATACCACAGAATGAGGTTCCTACACCTCACATACCACAAATGGTAAAACAAAAATAACAACTATGGTCTTTGAAAGACATGAAAAGGGCACTCTATGACATTGAGGAGAATGACACATCAATAAGGGGGGATTCCAAAAAGTGGAAAATACCAATAACCACATTGTCTAAATGGCTAGGGGGTAAGTGCACCAATTTGTGACACAATTTTGATGCCAAATTGGAAAAAGTGGAAAAAAAACATCCAAATTGAGCATTTGGTGCAGGCCAAATTAAAAATTGAATTAAAACCAAAAAATGCATTCCAAACCTCATTTTGTTTTCAACCTGTGGCTTGGCTTGGAGGTTTTCAGCTTTGCAACTCATGCTCACCAAATCTCTTCTTTTTATTGCACTTTTAGCTTGCAATTCTTCATGAGGTTGCTGCCAACACGTGAAAGAGGTCAAAGATTGCGAAGATGTATGTATTTTTATTGTTTTTATTTTGAATTTGATTTAGAATGTAGATTGAAATAAGTTTTTTTAATAATCCTTTGTTCTAATTCTCAAAGAATGAATCTCCACCTCCAAACATTGAGAATTCATAATCAGCCCCTCATGAAGAGCCTCCTATACAAGAACAACTTAAAACCCCTCCAATTCATGGGCATCCTCAAGGAACACAAGAAAATATCCTAAATAAAATTGAAAACAATAAAAGAGACATTGAACAATTAATTGGAAGATTAATCGAGCATGTTGAAACCCACCCTTATAATAGAGGGATTATCAAATCATTGAAGCCAATTGTATCTCATGTAGGAGAAATGAGCGAAAAAATAAATTTTTGGTCAAATAAGAGGCATGAAATGAAACAATTGTATGCTAGTGGTTTGTCATATGTAGATGTGAAAAAATAAAAAAATAGCAAAGCTAACTTGTCTGCCCAATGTATAGACCCGAGAACCAACACACTTTTGTCTCATACATGCAAGAGGTTCCCCATCCATTGGTGCCACCATGAGTTAATTAAAAATAAATTTTGGGAGTGGTGGTGGATGGTATTTGACCAACCTCCATGCAATAACCATGAGGTACCACAATAATTTTTGAGGAAACTCTATTGTGAGTTTGTCCTCAATAAGATGCCAAATTATTTTGACATCTTACACTTTTAGGGTAGAGGTGGGGGATCCAAACATGACAAACCTGTTGCATGATGTAATCCACAGTTGGCATCGAGACCCTTGGCCAAACCCATGGTGGAGCATGTCTTCGTTCCTTCCATTGTTAAGGATAGTGTAAAGGTGGACACACTGGAGTCAATTAGCTCGCTCACCTAGACCATTATACAATGTGTGGGGCCTCTAGTAGAGCCTAGCGTGGAGATGTGTAGGCCTCAAGCCCCACCCCACCATTGTGGCGTTTATGGTGTTGTTTGCACATACGATTATCAAAGTGCTCGAGATGTAGCTACACAGCCTACATCAGTTGTATAGGTGATGGATTTCATAGATGATTTGTTGAATAATACATTCGACATTGACACTCAAGTAAAATTCAGCAAGTTCATTTAATTTGTTTATTAAATTATATTTTGAAATTTAAGAACAACTAAATTAGTAGAATATCCATATGATGAAATTTTAGGGTCAAAGTGTCCATGAGACACACTCCATTCCTGTAGACCCTTATTTGTTCTCAACGTTGATTCCACAGGTATGCAACTAGTATTAAAGATATTATTAATGCATTTGAATAGTTGAATGTTATATTTGAATGTTTGTCTCATAACATGCTTTGGATTTCAAACAATTTCCTGGTGGACCTTCGACCTCCACACCTCACAGTTCATGTCCTCAAACAACTTTCACTCAGGTAGCCTTTATTCATTAATGGTGTTGTAAAATAATGTTAGCTAATTTTCATAATTTTGCATATACAAATCTAAAAAATTGATGAGAAACACAAACATTGTTTGGTCTTTTGAGATCCTAATTATATTTACCATTCAACATCCATCTCATTCTTCCATTCCTTTCATCATGCACATTTTAACCATTTTATATCACATATCCCAATGTTTAACACCTTATATATTATACCACCTTCCTCCATACTTCATCTTATACACATATCGTTACAAGAAACCTTTCCTTCTGCTCATTATTGACCAAATCTATAATACATTATTACTACACACCTCAAGTTCCCACTTCATGTCCTATATTCAAACCTTAGACTCCACCTAATTCACTTTATGGTCTATCCCTCCTAATTACTTCCCATAACCTCTAGTATAGTTCACCATAAAAATGTTTTATTATCCCATCCTAGCTCATCCAATTAATCTCTACTATTCCATTCTATGTTCCATCATTCTCTCTTGATCATGTCACATTATCTTCTCCTAATTCACTTTTTGTTCCTTTATTCCTTCCTAATCCCATCCCATTAACGTTTAATAGTTCACCCTATTTTCCATGACCCCATCCTATCCCATCCCACTAATATCTTCTAGTCCATCCTATGTATCATTATTCCCTTCTACGTCCATCTTATTATACACATTATTATTTCACCCTATATGTTCCATTATCCCCTATGTTCCACCAAATCTTTATCCACATTTCATCCTAGATAACTCTTCTCTATTATTACTACATACAAGTCAAGTTTTCACTTCATGTACTATAGCCAAACCCTAGACACCTCCTAATTCACCTTATGTTGCATTATTCCATACTAATTGCATCCCATTAATCTCTAATTGTCCACCCTATATTTTGTTATCCCATCCTAGCCCATCCCATCAATCTATACTAGTCCATCTTATGTTCCATTAGCCCCTTCTATTCTCATCCCATTACCCTCTCTTATTTCAACTTATGTTCCATTATCCCCTCTTGGTATTGTCCCACTATCTTTCCCTAATTCACCCTAAGTTCATGTATTCCCTCCTAATACCATCCCATTAACCTCTAATTGTTCATGCTATATTTTGTTATCCAATCCTAGCCCATCCCATTAATTTATTCTAGTCCATCCCATTTTTCATTATTGCATTTGACTCCCATCCCATTGTACCCTCTATTATTTCACCATATGTTTCATTATCCCCTTTTGGTCTTGTCTTGTTATCCCTTCTATGCTATAGTACCTCTATCCAAATTTTATCGTATACACCATTAGAAGAAATCTTTCCTTCCACTCATTATTGAACAAAGTTGTCTTCTCCATTACTGCTGCACACCTCAATAAGCAACTTCATGTGCTATAGTAAAACCCTAGAAACATCCTAATTCATCATATGTTCCATTATCCCTTTGAAATTTTCTAGTAACATAGTAATCCCCACTTCATTCATGTGAACTCATTGTGGCATTATCACTATGTTGACAACATGCCCTCATTAACATTAGTTCATCAACATATGCAATATGAATCTCAATGAGTACTGAACCTTGGCATTTGCAAGAGTTTGGACTATCCCAGTGGACTTAATACTCTCACCATTTTGTGATATATAAGCACTATACTATAGTCTCAATTGAAGTCAACCACTTACTCTTTCATTTATGACAATTATAAAGGGACTACCTGAACTTCTTTATATTACTGTTAGATATGTTGTTTCATTTGTATTTTTTGACATCAGACAACCTTGGTGATCTTGATGGCATGATGGACCATGGAGTTGCTGCAACAATAGTCAGTTCTGATCCATTGAGAAAGGTATGCAATAGATTAGTCGATTTGACATTATATTTTCTCTTTTATAGTCTATTATATAAAATTTTCATGATACTTTTATATAGTTTAATTTCTATCTTGATGGTTGCTACAAGTGGTTGTCACTCCAAATCGTGGATGTGGTAATGTTGTAAATGTGCATGATGACTATATGTATGTGGTAAGTGATTATATTTTGTTATATGTCATTCCACAATTCAATTTCTATGTATTAGAATTTTAATTTTTATTGTATCAGTTGAAGGTCCAGAGTGAAGAGAGGAGGACTAGTGAGCATGTTCAAAAGACAAGAGAACTAATAAGCACTCCATCCAACTAAATTTTGAAGGCAACACATGAACTTTTTCCTTCCCCTAGAGGGAAATGACTATGTATTAGGGTCGTTTGTTGTATGCCTATGTGGCATTTTGGAACATATGTTTTGTACTATCGATATATATGTGACATTTTATGTCCATATGGCCTTTTTTACAAAGCCTGTGTGGCTTTTTTGGATATATTGTAATACTTTTTATGACTTTTTGATTAAAGAAAATCTTATTTTTCTACTGCCATTCTTGAATGATGCTATCATGTGTATTGTGTAAATTGTATACTTGAATGTTGCAGGCATGGATTTTGTTTACATTTAATACTTAATTAATTACCGTCAATTGCTCAATAAACTCCATCTAATGCATATTGTGTAAATAAGATTCATTCCTAGTGGTTTGTATCTTTTGTAATGCTTCAATTACTTGTGCTTCACTTATTCACATGTATGCTTGACTTATTCATTTGTATACTTCACTTATATTGTGTGTATTCACGTGTATGCTTCATACTTCCAATGTATAATTCATATGTTCATGTGTATACTTCATGTATTTGAGTGTATCCTCCATGCTTCTTGATTTCTGTTGTTGTGTAGTGGCAAGGACTTCAACACCAAAAGGTTTCAAATTAACTATAAGAGATCCTTCTCATAAAAAATATCATAGCAAAATGTATTTCCTTTCATTCATGGTTGAGGCTGGCATCCAACAACTAATGGTTCTGATTCTAAAGCTTAGCAATCATTGCATTTGCATCTATAGAACAAGGGGATGTTTCAAACCTCATGGGTATATATATATCTATGAACTTGTATGAACGTGCATCAAAACACTTGATAGTTGTTGATCCAACCAACAAAATTTATTTGCATTTTCTAAAATCACAATACTTGACATTTCATTAAATGAAATCGATGCACAGGTCAATTTTAATGATATTCTAAAAATATTAGATGTGTATGAACAACAATATAAGCTTTATTTCCAGATGCATCACCCATATGTAGTTATCACATTTCTCCCATATTCATCATTTAAATAAGTTAAAAAAATCTCCTTCCATTTTATATGCATGAAATAACATGACAAATCATTGAGAAACATGGTTCTATAACTATTGCCACATCATGTTTTATAACTCTAGAGCACTATTCGGTGACAACAACTATAGTTTAGACTCTTAAGGGATTCAACTGGTTGAACACAACTCAGAGTGATTCGGTGTGTTTGGGTGGGAAAGAGGACCGTGTCTAGTGTAAATGTACCCACTCGAATGCGTCAGAACAATTCGTTTGGTCGCACGAGTTGTAGAACGAAAGTTGCACCGCTTTTCAACTTTGCACTATTTGCATTTAAGAACTTTTTCCCCAAGTGAAAATTAGTCACCATGAGAAAACACCTCCGAGAGAGGTTATTGTAGAGGGGCCCAATGCAATCCCATAGGATCAGACGAGAAACTTCTATGCATCACAGTATCCTAGCAACAACATGCTAAAGTTTGTAGCCATTTTACATTTTGGACTCTTAAGAGATTCTATCAGTTGAACATAGCTCAGAGTGATGCAATGTGTTTGGATGCAAAATAGGACCCTACCTAGCGTAAATGTACTCACCCAGATGTGTCTGAATAGTTTGTTTTGTCACACAAGTTGTAGAACGAAAATTGCACCACTTTGTAACTTTGCACTACTTGCATTTGACAACTTTTTTCCCAAGTGAAAATTTGCCACCATGGGAAAATGCCTCCGAGATAGCAAAAACTGAGAGAGGTTATTGTAGTCCCAATACAATCCCATAGAATTAGATGAAAAGTTTCTAAGATTCATAGTATCCGAGTAACAATGTGCTAAAGTTTGCAGTCATTTTGCACTTTGGACTCAAGGGATTCTATCGGTTGAATGTAGGTCAGAGCGATTCAGCTTGTTTGGTTGTGAAAGATGATCATTTGTAGCATAAACATACTCATTTAGATGCGTTGGAACAATTTTTTTGGTCACACGATTTGTAGAATGAAAGTTGCACCAGTTTGTAACTTTCAACTACTTGCATTTGATAATTTTTTCCCCAAATGAAAATTCACCACCACAGGAAAATGCCTCCAAGATAGCAAAAATAAGAGAGTTTATTTTAGAGGGGCTAAACAAAATCCAATAGGCTCAGATGAGAAGTTTCTAAGTGTCATGGTATCTGAGTAACAACATCCTGAAGTTTGCAACCATTTTACACTTTGGACTTTTAAGGGATTCTACTAGTTGAATGCAGCTCAGAGCGCTTTAGCGTGTTTGATTGTGAAAGAGGACCAAACCTATTGTAAAGGTACCCATCCAAACACATTGAAAAATTTTATTCAGTCACATGAGTTGCAAAATGAAAGTCGCACCACTTTGCAACTTTCAACTATGTGCATTTGACAATTTTTTCCCCAAGTGAAAATTTGCCACCATAGGAAAACACCTCTGAGATAGAAAAAACTGAGGGAGGTTATTATAGAGGTTCCCAACATGATCTCATAGGCTTAGATGAAAAGTTTCTAAGTGTTACAATATCTGAGTAACAACATGCTAAAGTTTGCAGCCATTTTTCACTTTTGACTCTTAAAGGATTTTGTCGGTTGAATGTAGCTTGGATTGATTTAGCATGTTTGGGTGTGAAATAGGACCACGCATAGCATAAACGTATCAAATTAGATGCATTGGAACAATTCATTTGGTCACACAAGTTACAAAATGAAAGTTGCACGACTTTACAACTTTCAACTACTTGCATTTGACAACTTTTTCTCGAAGTGAAAATTCGCCACCATAGGAAAATGCCTCCGAGATAACAAAAACTGAGAAAGGTTATTGTATAGGGGCCCAATACAATCCCATAGGATTAGATGAAAATATTATAAGTGTTATGGTATTCGAGTAACAACATGCTGAAGTTTGCAGCCATTTTGTACTTTGGACTCTTTATGGATTTTGCCGGTTGAATGTAGCTTGGAGCAATTCAATGTATTTGTGTGCAAAAGAGGACCATATATAGTATAAATGTACCCACCCATATGTGTTGTAATAGTTTTTTTAGTCACACGAGTTGCAGAATGAGAGTTGCACCACTTTGTAATTTTCAACTACTTGCATTTGACAACTTTTTCTCCAAGTGAAAATTCACCACCATGGGAAAATGCCTTAGAGATAGTGAAAACTGAGAGAGTTTAATGTAGAGGATCCCAATGTGAACCCATAGGATTAGATGAGAAGTTTCTAAGCATCATGATATCTGAGTAACAATGGTGCAGAGGCACCTACAACCATTATTCATAATGTACCTTAGTAATGGTTTGTCATAAGGTGTTTTATTTGAGTTTATGGATTTTAAATTTTTTTTCATTTCAAAATAAGGTCTAATAGACCATCCCTTCATGTCATTAGGAAATTTGGGTGTCTTGTTGGTCAATGTGCTCAAATGCATTTTTTGCACTGAATTGTGTCAATGAATTGAATTGTAAGCCTTAATGGAAAACATATGAATTTGTATGAGTTGTACAAAAGTGGGAATCTTAATTATGTATTGGGAATGAGTTAAAAAGGACCTAGAATTCATTGGTTAAAATCAATTAGGTTGGAGGAGTCTAAAGTTGCAAATTTGTGAGTTGCTTAATCTAACAAATTTGTTGTGTTTCTAAAAAGTCAGTTTTGGTGGTTAAGGGCATTGTGGGAGACTATTTTGAGTTGTAAATGTTTAAAATCCTTGGAAAGGCACGAGGAGTTGATTGATGTATTGGTGGTAAAGAACAATCATTGAAAAGTAGCATATCTTTGTCAATTTTTCTAGTTTTCTCTTTGTTCTCTATTTTTCTGTGTTTTACTATCATTGTACAGGCCGTACAAACAAGTTAATGCCCTAATTATTTGTGACTCCTGTAGGATAAGGAATTGGCATGCTTATGTACTCATTTTGAGGGCTTAGATACAAATTTGGAGGGCATAGGAGTGAGAACTATGTGATCTGCCTGTACAGGGCAGTGAGGGCACCGATTGGAGTTCATTTAATGGTCTAAGCCACCCCATTTATTGTCATGACCTGTTGCTCAGTGTAGGATGAGTTTCTTTATGTTGTGGAATAAAAATAAAACGTACTGCAGTTTGTAGTGTGACACCACAATGTGAAACAAGGCCTCATTCTTGTAAGAATGGTTGGGTTAGTAATGTATTTTGATTATTTGTTGATGGACTGGCCTGGAAATGGTGTGATATGCCTATGCAGACCTTGAACAAGTGTTTTTATCCTTTGGTTGGACTTGGAAGGCTTTAGAGGGTTGAGAACTCAAAAACCCTAGGAATTTGGAAGGAAAATGAAGGTTTTGAAGAATGGAGGCTTAGAGGTCGAGTGCCTGTATAAAACCTATGGAATTGGGAGTTTTGTGGAATTTTTGATGATTGTTCAAAAGTTTATGGTGTTAGGAGTTTAAAAGGTAGTTTGTTTGTAAAATATGCCTAATCTTGTAGCCTTTTTGTAGGGCAGTGTGCAGGTTCTCTGAGAAATTGCAAACAAACTTCATAAACTTGGTTTGGGAATTGTGTTGGGGGGTCTAAGTAGATGCTATATTGGTGAAGAGATGGTCTTTAAGAGGTTTTCTCTAGAGAATGTCTCATTGATGAGTTTTTGAGTCCAAAAGCCTTGATAGTGTTTAGTGTTCTAAGATGGTTGAATGAAATGGAAATAGTTTTTGAAGACTGATTAAATCTCCTCCACCTTGGCTCTGTATCAAACAACATGTTGAAGTTTGCAGTCATTTTGCATTTTAGATTCTTAAGGGATTCTACCGGTTGAACGTAGCTAGGAGTGATTCAACATGTTTGGGTGCAAAAAAGGACCATGCCTAGCATAAACGTACCCACCCAAATGCATGGGAATAGTTCGTTTGGTCATACAAGTTGCAAAATGAAAGTTGCACTAGTTTGCAACTTTCAACTACTTGCATTTGATAACTTTTTCCCCAAGTGAAAATTTTCCACCATGGGAAAACGCCTTTGAGAAGAAAAAAATGAGAGAGGTTATTATAGAGGGTCCCAACATGATCCAATAGGCTAAGACAATAAGTTTATAAGCATCACAGTATCCAAGTAACAACATGATGAAGTTTGCATCCATTTTGCACTTTGGACTCTTAAAGGATTCTGTCGGTTGAATGTAGCTCAAAGTGATTCAATGTGTTTAGGTGCAAAATAAAACCATACCTAGCATAAATGTACCCACCTGAATGCATTGGAACTATTTATTTGGTCACATGAGTTGCAGAACAAAAGTTGCACCACTTCGCAACTTTCAAATACTTGCATTTGACAACTTTTTCTCCAAGTGAAAATTCACCTCTATAGGAAAACACGTCTGAAATAGTGAAAACTAAGAGAGGTTATTGTAGAGAGTCCAACATGATCCCATAGGCTCAAATGAGAAGTTTCTAAGTATCACAATATCCGAATAACAACATGCTGAAGTCTGTATCTATTTTGCACTTTGGACTCTTAAGGGATATTGTCGGTTAAATGTAGCTCAGAGCGATTCAGTGTGTTTGGGTGTGAAAGAGGACCATTCCTAGTATAAACATACCTAATTGGACACGTTGGAATAATTTTTTTGGTCACACAAGCTGTAGAATGAAAGTTGCACCACTTTACAACTTTCAACTACTTACATTTGATAACTTTTTCTCCAAGAAAAAAATCGCCACCATAGGAAAATGCTTTCGAGATAGTGAAAACTGAGAGAGTTTATTGTAGAGGGGCCCAAAAAGATCCCATAGGCTTAGATAATAATTTTATAAGCATCACGATATCCGAGTAACAACATGTTGAAGTTTACAACCATTTTGCATTTTGGACTCTAAGGGATTCTACCAATTGAATGTAGCTTGGAGCGATTCAACGTGGTGAAAGAGGACCATGCCTAGTGTAAATGTACCCAC
This sequence comes from Sequoia sempervirens, assembly GCA_007258455.2. NCBI lineage: Eukaryota > Viridiplantae > Streptophyta > Pinopsida > Cupressales > Cupressaceae > Sequoia > Sequoia sempervirens. The sequence continues at coordinate 53,259 of VDFB02260588.1, read as the reverse complement.
TTGGACATGTTGGAATAATTCGTTTAGTCATACGGGTCGTAGAACGAAAATTGCACCACTTCGCAACTTTCAACTACTTGCATTTGACAACTTTTTTCCCAAGTAAAAATTTGCCACCATAGGAAAACGCCTCCGAGATAGCAAAAATTTAGAGGGGTTATTGTAGAGGGGCCCAACACAAACCCATAGGCTTAGACGAGAAGTTTCTAATCATATGGTATCCGAGTAACAACATGTTGAAGTTTGCCGCTATTTTGCACTTTGTACTCTTAAGGGATTTTTTTAGTTGAATGTAGCTCAAAGTGATTCAGCATGTTTGGGTGTGAAAGAGCACCATTCCTAGTGTAAATGTACCCACTCAAATGCATTGGAACAATTTTTTTGGTCACACGAGTTGCAGAATGAAAGTTGCACTGCTTTGCAACTTTCAACTACTTGCATTTGACAACTTTTTTTCTAAGTGAATATTCACCACCATGGGAAAACACCTTCGAGATAGAAAAACTAAAAGAGGTTATTGTAGAGGGGACCAACGCAAACCCATAGGCTCAGATGAGAAGTTCGTAAGCATCATGGTGTCTAAGTAATAATCTGTCAAAGATTACTGCTATTTTGCACTTTAGACTCTTAAGGGATTTTGCCGGTTGAACATAGATTAGAGAAATTCTATGTGTTTGGGTGTGAAAGATGATAATTCATAGCCTAAACGTATCCACCCAAATGCATCAAAACAGTTCATTTGGTCACATGAGTTGCAAAATGAAAGTTGCACCACTTTACAACTTTGCACTACTTGCATTTGACAACTTTTTCCCCAAGCGAAATGCCACCACCACAAGAAAAAACCTCTGAGATAAGGAAAACTGAGAGAGGTTATTTTATAGGGGCCCAATTTAAACCCATAGTCTTAGACGAGAATTTTCTAAGTGTCACGGTGTCTGAGTAATAGCTCGTCGAAGATTGTAGCCATTTTGCACTTTGGACTTTTAAGGGATTATGTTGGTTGAACGTAGTTCAAAGCGATTCAATGTGTTTGGGTGTGAAAAAGGACCATGCCTAGCCTAAATGTACCCACCCAAATATGTTGGAATAGTTTTTTTGGTCACACGAGTTGCAGAACAAAAGTTGCACCACTTTTCAAGTTTGCACTACTTGCATTTGACAACTTTTTCCCCAAGTGAAATGTTGCCACCATAGGAAAACGCCTCCAAGATAGCGAAAAATGAGAGAGGTTATTGTAGAGAATCCCAATGTGATCCCATAACTTTAGATGAGAAGTTTCTAAGCATCACAATTTCCAAGTAATAACCTGTTGAAGATTGAAACCATTTTGTACTTTGGACTCATAAGAGATTCTACCGATTGAACGTAGCTCGGAGCGAAAACTAGTGCCTCACCTAAATAAGCTAAAAGTTACTAAAAAACTATTTATTACCACACATATAAATCCTTGGAAAACTTGGAAATTTCTTTGCTTCAAATGAAGTTTCTTGGAAACATTCACTTTGAAGTCAATTCCATTGATCTTTTGACTCTAATTGCATTCACTTGGTATGTGCTCATGTTGTTCCATCCTTTGTTTGTGCTATTGGCCATGTGACTATGTTGCCAAAGTTGACAAGAGCATCAAATGCCAGGTGACCATTTGGAGAGATTTGTTGGTTGAAGAATATTTCAAAGTTGTTAAAGGTGTTGGAGGGAAATGAAACATTGTTGTCCCCACTATTCATGTTGTTATGCCCTTTTGGTATTTTGTGTAATTTTGGTTTTAGGAGTTTCTTGGTGTGTTTAGGAGTTTTTTAAGGTCATTCATAACCATGTGAAATCATGTAATCCACTTTACTATGCTTAGTGGGTCGTTGATTTAAAAGTTACAAAAAGTTGTCAAAATGGGCAAGAAAATTTGTCATGCATTTTTAGAAAGTTGTCAAAAATTAGGCAACAGTTACATGCAATCAAGAAAATGGTTCCTAATCATTGGAATCAAATGTAAATGGCTGGAGCTGGTATTGGCATGATATGATGGTTTATAGGTGGCATTGTTGTTCTTGCCACCAAGGTTCAAACCCCGTTGGGGTGCTATTGTTGAATGGTTGTATCCGGTTCATAGCTCCAGTCAAAAGTGTTTACCCCTTGAATAATAATAAAAAAATGTAAACGGCTGGAAAAAACATGAATAGGTTGTAATGGTTGAATGGAATGGTGCAGGAGCATCCTAAGGACAAACTACCTACAAGAGGAAAAGTTTGAGTTTTTGTCTTGTTTTATGTTGTTTCATGTTAATAAGGTCATTTTTGACCAATTTCCATCATTTGGGGTCATTTTGTAAAGTTTTGTGTCATTTGTGTAAAAGTTGCAAAAATTGCTCAATTTTTATCAATGTTGTCAATGACAACTTTTTTTTATTGTAATGTCAACTTTTTGAAAAGTTGTTAGAAGTTGGTTGAGGGTCATTTGGTAGTTTTTCTTGTTTGTACAAGAATAAATATTCTTTCTATGCATGACCCAAGGATTGGAGGTGGGTTGGTTGAAGATTTAAATGAAATTTGAATTAATGTGGACATTATTCTATTACTTATTTTCTACAATATTGCTGCTCTATTGCATGGTATAGGCTGGTACAGATTGGTACAGTTTTGAGCTTGGTCTTGTTTGATGGAGTGATGAACTAAATTTCATTTGCATTTGGTTTGGTGCTTTTTCATTGAGTATTTTGAAAGTTATTGCAAATTTACTAAAACTCACCAAACCCTACCTAAGGTTATTTGTTTTGGGAAAAATGTCAACTTTTGTTTCCACTATTAGATCTTTGTAAAAATTTGAGGAAATTTTTGTAACTATGTTATCTTCATCCTTACTGAAGTGATTGGCTTCATTAGGTGTTTTGTGAAATTTAATGATAATTTGTTGCATTTCACAGTGAAAATCAGATTGTGTATACATTGGAAAGCAAGTTGGCTGGATCAAGGCATGATTAGGTCTAGTTTGGAATTGTAGAAGGTGTTGGGAATATGTGCCAAGGTCCTACAAACCTATTTCAATGAGTAGTTGATCCATGATAATAAGTTTGTGTCAATTTGATGTGAGTGTCCTATTAGGACTGTATAAGGCAGTTTTGACCCTAGGTGCCTAAGAACATGTTTGAAGTGCATTTGTGAAGAAAGGATGAAGAATCGATGTAATGGAATCCTTGTAGCCATATTTCAAGAAGTTGGAACCCTTTAAATAGTCCTTCCCTTGCATTTAAATTGACCATCTGATGAGACTATTTGACAAGGCCAAGAGTATACTATCCTAAGGAGACTATCAAAAGGTAGTTTTTTGTGTCTAGTAGGATGCCAACACACATGAATGAGTTATTGCCCTCTGAGTCACATTTGAAAAGTCTAATCATGACATAGGAAGATCCAATTCAATAATTCCAAGAATTCCTAAGACAAATCCATGACCAAACCATTGAATGGTCAACTATGTTTGGAGTCCTAGAAGCCTTTAACCATTGTTGTTGTCATTGAAACCAAGTAAACCCTACCTCTACATCATGGAAGCATGGTTGTATTTTTTTTTCAAATTTGGAATGAATTGAAGCAACTTTTTTGTGATTTTTTAGTGAAATAAGGAGTGGTTTGGGTTCTTTGTGGTTGGTGAAGGTGTTTGGAATATGTGGAGAGTTCATGTAGACCTATACCTTAGGGTTTTGAGCATTTTTGAAGGTTTAATACAAGTCATTTTATGACTATCCCAAGAGGACTGTTTTTGCAGTCATAAGCAAAGTGCTAGTGTCCAAGCAACTTGGTGCTTTGAATGAGCCTTGGTAGTGAATACCTAAATAAATATTCTACAAAGGCCAACATGTCAGTGGTTGAGCGTTTGAATAAATATTTATTGATTTGGCTTTGGGCCATTAATGTTGCCTTTCCTAGTTTGAACAACACAAATCTTGTAAGCCCCATGAATTGTTGCAATGTTGAGTCTCCACAAAAAAGTTGTTATGACCATTCAAGTCTCTTAGAAAATTCTGCCATGATGTTCAAAACACAATGTTGTTGATGGTGTGTCTTCAACTGTAGATGTGATTTTTGATGTACTTGGAAAACCACATGTTGTTTTCGGTGTCTTTAACTAGAGATGTGCATTCAACTTTACCTATGCTTGATGATGTGCCCCAATCTTCGAGATCCGTTTGTGTCCTTCCATGAATTTTGTTCATTCATGCCCTTTATTTTACCAATTGGACATCTCTCTTAGATTGCACGAGAATTTCTGGCTATATGGGCTGCAATTCCTTTGCTTCATGAGCTACAATTTTTTATTCTCTTCTCCTTGCATTTTTAACTGCATGTTCTTTTGGTGTTAGAGCCTTTGGTCATTTCCTCGGCATGACGTTGAATGCTACATATTCACAAACACACATAGAACAAAAATAAGTAATGCATTTTATGAACCACACCAATGCATGTTTTGAAAGAAGGCAACGAGCTATTTGGAATTATCAAACATTTCTATGCTAGAACATTTTTCATACATTCATCTACGTCCATACCACAAGAAAAGTACTTGTAATGCATTTTTTCAAACAAATCCATACCATTGATTACATTGCATTTTATGAAACACACCAAGCATTTTATGAAACATATTGATATCACTAATTACATTGCATTTCATATCTTTAAAACTCAAAGAACCTAGGGTTTATAGTGAGCTTCAAAAAACCCATAAATTTTGATGCATCTGGTGAAAATATATTAAAATTGGTACTAATTTTCTGTAGGGCTATATGCACGTGCTGAAAAAAGGAGGGTTGCTAAATCATCATTTTGTGTGAGTTATTGAGGATAGTTTGTTTCTTTTTGCAACTATACTATGTAAAACCTAGTACTTTGAGGGATTTGTACAAAATTGCTTCATGTAAGTGTTGATCAATGTTAAGAAGGGTTTGAGGGGAGTATTTGGAGTGTGGACAAGTGCTTAGGAGAAAAGAATTGTGTCAAACCTAGGGTATAAGTTGCTGCCACCTTTGGATACTAGAGATTCTTGTGCTTATTGTTGTCAAAACCACATTGTGATTTTCAACCAAGCCATGAAGAACATGAATCAAAGAAGGTTTTGTGATGCTATATCTTATAATTATTCACTGTTTCTTTGGCAATGAGGTAACTTAGAAAGATAAAAAGCATTTTCAATTGCACAAAATTTCCCCTATTTTTTAATTTCTTAGAAAGGTAAATGGTATGAATGAATGGAAACTTGCATTAAACCAACTCTATGAAGTCACTTGAATTTATCTAAGCACATGATGAAGGTGAATTTTTTATGGCACAAAAGAATTAATGGAAACTTACATTAACAATCTATTATGTCATGTTTTCCATTTTATATCTTCAATCTCCTAAAAATTAAACTTTTACATGTAGCATCCATCTAATTTAATGTTTAATTCTATGTGTAACAATGAAGATTAATAAAATCATCAAATGAATGGTCTAAAAATTGTCAAAACAAAAAAAAAAAACTCAATATAAACATCAACATAAAATGAAATAGAGTGAATTCCACTAGCCATGCTGGAAATGGACTACTCTAAGCAATGCAAATGGAATTCATAAGAAATTTTTTGTTAAGTTGATGTTGTTTATATAAGTTTAAACATGAATTCATAAAATTATGTCATAGTTTTCAATTTCTTTCTTCAAACGCATAAAAATTAAACTTTTTTATGCAGATCCCATCTAATTCAATGTTGAATTCTATGTCCAATTGTTATGATTAATAAAATCATTAAAGAAATTTAGTTTATATTGTAAAAAACAAAAAAATATACTAAATATAAACATTTCAATATTAATAAAATGAATATATTACCAGAGATAATGTAAAATGATGTAGAAACTTCAAAATGTCTTCTTCTATGTTGTCTAGCATGCAAATTAGTGCTAAAAAGGTGATGAATCAAGCATAGATTGGTACAAAAGGGAGTCAATTGCATAAAAAAGGATTTTCTAAGTCGGATAAAGCGTTGAACTAGACAAATACAGAAGCATGTGGGCCTAAATCACAGGGTCAACCCCTATTTTACCATTTCAAGGTAAAACACATTTGGGTTTGGCAGGTGCCAAATGTGTTGCTTTAAAATGTTTTCACAATATAGAGAGGAAGGGAGTGAGACTTGACATAGAGGGAGAGGGGATAGGAGTGAGAGAGATTAGTCTAGGTAGTGTGGTAGGGATTGAGACCTGAGAGCGATAGAGACTTGAGAGGGATATAGATTTTTCCAGTTATTGTGGTGGGAAAGACCTGGCAATGGGAGAGGGGTTGGGAGGGATGAGACATGAGAGATACAAAAAGACCAAAGGGGCAGAGAGAGAGGGAGTGTGGGAGAGGGGTTTGGAGTGAAATATATTTGTCTAGGTAGGGTGGGAGGTACGTGAGACCTAATAGAGAGGGAGTGTGAGAGAGGGGATTAGAGTGAGACAAATTAGTCTAGGTAGCATGGGAGGGAGTGAGACCTGAGAGAGAGAGAGACTTGAGAGGGAGAGAGTTATTCAGTTAGGGTGGGGGGAAGACCTTAGAGAGGGAGTGGGAGAGAGATGGAGTGGGAGATATAGGGATGGGAGACCTAAACCCTAAACCCTTAAAACCAAACCCTTAAACCCTCTACTCTCTACCCTCTACCCTTAACCCTCTACTCTCTACCCTTAGCCCTAAACCCTCAGTCCTAAACCCTCAACCCCCCTTTCTCTCTCTCAACCTTACACCCTCTACCCTTAAACCGTAATCCCTAAACCCTAAACCCTAAACCATTTACCCATAACCTTTAAACCTTAAACCCTTAAACCATCTATGATAGGTTGTCGTTAGGTCCTAACACTTTAGTGAATAAACACATCAATATATCGATTGAGCAGTGTCCAATGGTTGTATGCAATAGAGGACATCTCAACTTATCTCTTAAGCACTAACCAACTGAATAGAAGTTCTAAGCTAAGGGGCCTCTAATATTAAAATCAATAAATCATCTATCTAGAAAGCAGGAAAATAACTCAAATCAAGAAACAAAAAACTAAGAATCTAAAAAGCATCACCATTAAACTAGAAAGCATGGAAATAATTAATCTAAAGAATGCATAAATTGCTGAAGAAATAAAACATGTAAAGAGATTAGGAAACATCTATCTAATGCAAAAGATAACAAACCAACTGTTATTCATAAAACCATTAATCAAAATCAACTGAAGAAAGGTGCTCTAGACATTCAAATGCTAAGCTCAGAAACTACAGACTCGGCTATAACCTACAGGCTTGAAACTAACAGTATAACATATACTCATGAAATTAAAAGCAAACTCAACTATTATTGACTAAAAGGGAATACATAATATGAAACATAATTATTATCTATCTATCTATTTATAACCCTCGAGTGGCCAACTCTTGGGTGAGACTATAGCTACTTCAGATCACATGCACTGGAAAAATCTCTCTGTTACTTCATTCCATAGATGCATCCATATTACATAGTGATTTAAAGAATGGTGGGAAAACCCATATTCATATGGTAGTTACTCAAAGAAAAATTGGCATCATAATGATAATCTTCTTCTCTTGTTATTCATTATGTGTAACAGTTACATATTTATATGAAGAATGACTAACAAAAATCCTATTTTCTAGTCGAAAGAGTCTTTTTAACAAATTACCAATAGCAGAAGGACTTTAAAGCCCATGAAATACAATATTAAAGAGGCTTGCATGAGCCATTAAATTTTTTGAAATTGAAAGATAACAAAATTATAAAGACTCGGCCAAAACGTGTGCTCCTAGAATTTTGACACTTGTTTGCTCCTTTTCAAAATTATGAAGATCCGCATTCATTTTCCCTTTTGACTGGAGTGATGATTGGAAGTGGAATTGACCTATGAAATACTCAAGACTAAACCATTAAATCAACATAAGTTATTTTAATTTGATCAACTCCAAGAAATAAAGTTTGTACACTTATTCATAAAAAGGAGAGCAATTATTTTTCCTAAAGGTAATCAATTGGCAAGGTTATTAAGGCTAAAGGGTTTAGATTTACATATTGAGCCCATTATACTAATGAGGTTATTTTTACCTCATCATTTCCTCCCCTTCCTAAGTCCGAGTAGGTCCTCTTACTCTCTGGCATGTCCCCTGCTCATTATTCCTTCTATTCATTTTGTCATACTTAACATTGAGATCATACACATCATCTGCCTCTATGTGTAATATATCTAGATTCCTCAAGAATCCCTAATGAAAAGTGACCCTTTGTCTCCACCTAGAAAAAATGTCCTCACTTTGGTCCAGGTTGGTGTTGTAGACACCTAAATTTGGACACTTATATTTGTCCAAATTTTCCCTCTTCGTCTAAATACCCTCTCATTAGCATGAATTAAGTAATATTTTTTTATTTAATTAATACCCTTAAATCATCTAAACCCCTAAGGTATTCAGTTAATAATTAAATACCTTACCCCTTTCATCAAATGAATTAAATAAATATGACATTTATTTAATTCCTCACATGTCACATCACTTTCACTTAATCCTAACCCACCTCCTAATCTCTTCATTAGGGATGTGCACACGCCTAATCCTTGATTAGGATATGTCACATCCTCCAACTTTTTCAAGTTGGCCCCTAATCTCTCTTAGCCACCTAACCCTCCTCTAATCCTTCATTAACTAGCCTAATCAACCTCCCAAGGATTTTTAATTCCTTTTATCCTTCCAAGGAATATTAAATTCTTTTTTCTTTTCCCCATGTGATCTTTGAGTTGTCACATCAAGTCACATGTGGAATCTTCCCCATGTAATATTTGACTTGTCACATCAAGTCACATGTGGACAAGTGCTTCCCTTTTTGGAACCTTGTCTTGTCCATGCAATTCTTCCAAGCATGTGAATTTTTAATTCACATAAATATTTTCCCAACTACTTTCCTCTTCCCCATGGAGATTTTTGAGGAATACTAAAATTCCTCTCATGTCACTTTCCAACCATTTGGGAACAAGAACTTTCCTTTTAAGGAAATCTTCTCATCTTCCAATGTACTTTCAAGGTACTTGTCCTTCCTCCCAATCACTTTTCCTTATTCCACCTCACTTACACATCATCACATCCCATGCCATTTCACCTTCCACATGTCAAGATGTGAGGGCTTGTGAGTCCTCAACTCACCATAGCCCTTCATATTGGCCATAGTGGCTCAATATTGAGGATTGAATTCTCTAGAGAATTCAATAACCTCTATAAATACCCCCTCTTTTCTCTCATTTAGGGACTTTATGCATTTGATACCAAACTCTTGCCATTTTCCCATTTGAAGCCATACTTAGCCAATTTGCATATTTTTCCTTCATCATAGCACTTGAATCCATTAATCATCCACTTTCAACCATCTTGCATCCCATCTTGCATCTTTAATCTCATTTCCCATCCAAGGAGCATACACAACATCGAAGATCGAAGGGCCAACCAAGGAACAAATTGACAAGGTATAATCATTTCATTCCATCTTCTTTGTTTAAGTTCAACGTTTTTCCCAATCTTGAGGTGTTAGGTGTTCTTCATTGTTTCTTGCATTCTTGTTGTTACTACACGTTTAGGAACAAGGATTTTCACCTAATCACAAGTGTATACTGAAGGTGGTAGTGAAAGAAGCAAGGGAGGTTTGTACCTCATACCAATCTAGTTGATCTTTAATTCCTCCAGAATTTTGGCCAAAGCTACTGCTCTTCCATAGGACCATCTAATATTAAGAGGTGAAATTAATTCCCTCTTTTTGAGATGCATAGGAAGAGGGGTATACCTCTCTTCACATGCTTGCCATGCTGGTCCTATTAATTGTGGACCCTGTTCTTAAAAGTGATCATAACAAACCTAAGATTGTTATTGTATTTGAGCTATACTTCTTGTTTACTTTTGACACCCAGAAAGTGTTTCTAGAAAGAGAGAGGCCTCCTATGAGGGTATCTCATCTGTAACCCTACAGTCTTTTCTACCTGAGCATACTCTCTAGATCTGTCTTTACAATGAAGTTGATTTTTCATAGTGGAAAGGAATGATCTTAATTCTACTTCCCCCACAAAGAAGTTAATAAAGAAATATGTATAATTTTTTAAGATAAAAAAGTGAACAAAGAACTCACACAAAAAATTTTGTTGTTTAGGAAGTGACTCAACAAATACTTTTACAAATTTCTTGATATCAGGGTCATGAGGATGGTTCTGGCAAATTCTTTGCAACTTCCATCTTAAAAACTGCTCATTGAGAAAAATGGAGTACAACTTAGATGCTCTTCTACAGGCTAATAGAAATTCACCAATTTCATAGGCATCTTGCTTACCCCTATATGCCTAATGGAAATATTTTTTTAACATGACTAATTCCCTCTTTAACCTATTATTTTCAAATTCCACATCCTTCAAGAGGTAACAATGCTCTATCCATTTCATTAGCATTGGGGGAATACGTACCTAGAACTAGTCTATAAAAATAGGTTCCATTTGTGTCTCCTTTGATTCCATGATTGGTTGAGTATCACTCTCCTGCAAAATTTTTTCTAGCTCCACAATTTTACTCTTAGAGGAATTTAACTCAATTTCATGTCAATTCTTTTCTTCTTCAAAAGCACTAAACAATTACATAAAATTATTTTTTAAATCTTGAATACATTTTTATTTTCACACAGAGCATCCTGATTTTTCTTACCCTGTTGATTCCATTGCTATTGTTAGTTTTATGATCAGATTAGAGCACAAAAAATTAATTCAAAATTCAACACAAGAACATAGCAAATACCCTGGGAAAACCCTCCACTTGAGGGAGAAAAACCCAGCAACAATATATCACTTATATATTGAATCAAAACAATAATTGTCTCCTTACAAGAGGCCTATATGAAGGCCAAGATATAAGCACCAAAATATGATGCAACACAAAAATACAATGATGTAATTAATTAATGATAACAACTTAGACTTCTACTATATCGATCTGACCTTGATAAAGAACTCACAGTTGATGAAGCTCGAGCTTATGATGAATATGACTGGAATGAATGATAGAACAATGAAACACATCAAATATATATACAAGTGGAAAGGTTGTCACACTTCAAGATAGGTTGGCCTTCATAGAAGAATGCACCCCTTCAATAAATCGTGTCCATGAACAAGAAGATAGTCTCATAAGAAATCGTGTCTCTTCATTAAATAAGTCAACTTCACTTAAAATCGAACCTCTTCATGAATTCACATCTCCTTAAATATTAATTATCATTTAAAAAATGACCTGACCTTTCATAAAATCACTTTCACCAATTAAAAAGCTGATAGGCTACAATTTAATTGCTTCCTTTATGCGATATGGCCTAAAAGATATGACCGACGCTGCATGAACATCAACACTCCCTCTTAGCTAGGGAGGATACTACCAACTACACAAGACATATCACCTCATTGTGATGTCTACGACAATGGCTACACCCATATGTGGAAAGGAAAGATATCACCTCATTGTGATATCAGATATCACGTCATCGTGATATCAAGCATCATGGCTACACTCATGTATGGTGTGTACAAGTGTTCATCACTTAACGTGATGTTGTCACCTCATTGTGACATACACCATGGCTCTCCTAGAGGGTGAAACACAAGTACAAGAAAATAATCATGGAATCTCTCACGTGATGCTATCATGGAGTCACACACATGGAATCTAGCATGGCTCTCTCAGAGGGTGGAAGCAAGGGCTTTCACCTCAAATCTCAAAAGAGAAATGCATTAACAAGGGCTTGCACCTCAAATCTCTCTCAAAGAGAAATGTATTAATGAAGATCACTGATACTGAGACTCCTTCTCAGCTAGGGCTTGATTTTCCACCATACCAAGCTTGTCTCAAAAGTACACAAACTTTATCTTGGAGAGAGGCTTGGTGAGAATGTTTGTCGTCTGCTCATTAGTGTTGATATACTTCAACTGTATTGCTTTCCTCAATACCATATCTCTGATATAATGATATTTGATCTCCACATGCTTAGTTCTTTCATGAAACACTAGGTTGATAGAAAGCTTCACACAACTTTGGTTATCAGAATGAATGATAGTAGGATCCATTGATTTCCCAAACAATCTTGCAAGGAGCTTTTGAAGCCACACTGCTTCCCGAGCTACAATAGAAGCTGCAATATACTTTGCCTCTGTTGTACTCAATGCTATAGATGACTGCTTCCTACTGCACCAGTATATCATTACAAACCCCAAACTAAAGCAACATCCAAAGGTACTCTTCTGATTAGTGACACACCCTGCCCAATCAGAAATAGTATAACCATGCAACTTCAAATCCACACCTGAAGAATATTTCAGCCCATATCCAACTGGGACACACAAGTATCTCAGTATATGTTTCATTGCAACTAGATGTATCTGCCTAGGTTCACACATGAACTGACTAAGTGCCCTCACTGCATAGAAGATATATGGTCTAGTATTGACTAGATACATCAATGATCCAATCAACTACCTATACAATGTAGGATCCACCAGATTTGAACTAGTTGCAGCCTCTTTCAATTCATGCAAGTTGGGCTCCATAGGCATAGACATGGATTTACAATCCATCATACCAAATCTCTTCAGAATATCAATGGTGTACTTCCCTTGACTTAGAATCATCTCTTTTTGCTTCTGCCAAACTTCTAAGCCAAGGAAGTAATGCTTGAGACCAAGATCCTTCATTTCAAATTTAGAAGCTAACTCCTTCTTGCATTTGATAATGAGGTGTTCTTTTCTAGTAAGAATAAGATCATCAAAATACAAAACCAAAATCAATGCTTCACCATCAATTACCTTCAAATATAGGTTATAATCAACATCGTTCTTGGAGAAGCCCAAGCTTGACAGGTAATGATCAATCCTTTTGTACCAAGCATGAGGAGCTTGCTTAAGACCATACAAGGCCTTCTTCAGCCTGAAAACATAAGACTCCTTCCCATGTACCTCAAATCCATCAGGTTGCTCAATGCATACCTCTTCCTCGATTACACCATTCAGAAAAGCCATATTTACATCCATTTGGGGAATCTTCTATCCTCTAGATGCAACAATAACAATGATTGTCTTGACAAAAGTATAACGAGCAACTGGAGCGAATGTTTCTTCATAGTCAACTCCCTCTTTTTGTGAAAACCCTCTAGCCATGAATCTTTCCTTGTACTTCTCAATGCTCCCATCAGTCGCATGCTTGATCTTGAAGAGCCATTTAAAAGATACCATAGATTTGCCTTCAGGTCTAGGAATGATGTCCAAAACATCTTTCTTGAGAATGGACTGATACTCTTCTGACATAACATCTCTCCAAACCTGTTGACTAGAAGCTTCCTCAACACTAGAAGGCTCAGACTCAATAATCTGACTCATTAAAGCTACATAACTAGAAAAATTTTGAGGTCTCTTACTTTCTTTGAAGGTTCCTCTCGGAGCTACAAACCTTTCTGCCTCCTGCATTGTTTGGGTAGCCCAAAGAGGTCTTTTTCTTCTAATCACAATATCAGTAGGCCCATTAGTAGGTTCCAAGGGCTCAACTAGATCATCATCTTCTTTTGGTTCTGGAGCCTCCCTCTGAATCTCAAGAGCATGGTCAACTTCCATATCCCAAGGATACTCTTCATTATCAATCTCCATATGAGTTCCCTTGGATCTACTGAATGCAACATCCTCCTCAAATGTGACATCTCTATTGATCTCAATCAACTTCTGACCTGGAATGTAGATTTTGTAGGCTTTTGATGTCTCACTATAACCTACAAATATCCCCTTCTTGCCAGAAGGCTCCAACTTTGTTCTCTTGTCTTTTGGTACATGAACATACACTGGACATGCAAAGATCCTCAAATGACTCACTTCTAGCTTCTTTAGGATTCATGTTCTCCAAGGTTCGGTGAGGAATTCTATTCTGAACATAGACTATTGTCCTGGATGCTTCAACCCAAAGGAAGATTTGTAGATCTTGGTCATGAATCATGGCTTTAGTTGCTTCCACAATAGACCTGTTCTTCCTTTCAACAACACCATTTTGTTGAGGATTATAAGGGACATTGAACTCCCTCTTAATCCCAGCTTCAATGAAAAAACTACAAAAGCTACCTAAAGTGTACTCTCTTCCATTATTGGATCTCAAAAATTTGATCCTCTTCCCAGAAAAATTCTCCACCTGAGCTTTGAATTCCTTAAACCTTTCTAATACCTCCTTAGATTCTTTAGATTTCAAGAAATAAATCCAAGTCTTTCTAGAGTAGTCATCAACAAAAATAATGTAATACAAGAAACCACTCAAAGAAGCAACAAACATTGGACCACATAAATTAGAATGAATAAGATCTAGAATACATTTGGATCTACTTTCTCTACTATGAAATGAACCTTTTGTATTCTTACCCAAAGCACAACCTTTGCAAGTACCTTCATGCTCTTGGTTGAACTTTGGAAGGCTGATGACCATCTTCTCCATGATAGGTAGAGCTTGAAATTGAGGGTGAGCCAATCTTCGATGCCAAAGTTCACATATACGTGAAGAATCATGCACTAGATCATGAAGTGGATGAGTGCATAGCCTATAGAGGATCTCATGTCTAACTCCAATCACCCGAGCAGTCTTGAAGTTTGAGTTCTTCGTCTACACAATAAATTTTCCTTTTGAGAATGCAACTTAGTACCCCTTGTCTTCCGAGGATGAAATGGAAACAAGGTTTCGCTTGATGCTTGGAACAAAAAGAACATCACTCAACTATAGGGAAATGTCAGAATCCAAGTGGAGAGTGGAGGTTCCAATTCCTTTCACAGAGTAACTAGCATCATCTCCAATAATGACTTGTTCACTAGAATCTCTCTCCACCAAATTAGTTAAATGCTCCCTAAATCTGGTGATGTGGCGAGAGGCACCACTATCAATCAACCAAGTGTTGGTGTCAGTAGGTAAATTGCTTGACAATGCTGAATAGAATAAGTATTCACATGAATCCTTCTATAGAGATTCTTCATCAACATCTGTAATGGTAGCCTGCTGCTTAGGCCTAGTTGGACAATCTTTAGCAAAGTGACCATACTTGTCACATCTAAAGCATTGGACTTTGGAGAGGTCCCTCTTCTTCGTGAATGCGAGAGCACCATTAGATTCCTTATCTCTATTCCTCTTGAAATAACCTTTCTTTCCACCTTTCCCTTTATTCTTTGAGGATTGAGTAGCGAGAACATGAGTGTCTTCATTAGTATAGCTTTGACCAATTCCTCTTGCATCCAACCTAGACTCCTCCTGAATGCAATCCGCCCTCAATCGATCAAACTTGGGAAGTTTCGATCTTGCACTAATTCCTTGAATATAAGATTCCCAAGATGAAGGAAGAAAATTAAGAGAAAGCATGGTCTAGTCCTTGTCATCAACCACATGAACAATTGTAGAGAGCTGATCTCTCAATTCAGAAATCTTCATGAAGTAAGCAATAACAAATTCTCCTTTCGCCATCTTCACTTGATGGAGTTGTTGCTTCAGTGCAAGTGCCCAACTTGTGTTATTGATTTCATACATCTCCACCAAGGTTTTGAACATCTCTCTTTCTATTGTCAACTTCAAGACAATAGGAACAATATGATCCTTCACAGAATTAACTAACATCTTCTTTTCCTTGATATCTTTCTTCTTCCACTGAACCTTCTCTTCCTCATTCGTAGGCTCGGGGACTTTGCTCTCCACAAACTCAACCAATTCATTTTCCTCCAAGGTGAGCATAATTTTGAATCTCCAAGATGTGAAATTTGATGCTCCCTCAAGCATATCCTCAATCTTAAGATCATTCACCATCTTGACGAAGAGATAGAAGTAATCAACGATGAGAAAGAGAATAAAGAGTATCACTGTAATATAAAACCTGATCAAGATCTTCTTCAAACCAACTCTGATACCATGTTAGTTTTATGATTAGATTAGAGCACAGAAAATTAATTCAAAATTCAACACAAGAACACAACAGATAGCCTAGGAAAACCCTCCACTTGAGGGAGAAAAACCTAGCAACAATATATCACTTATAATTGAATCACAACAATAATCATCTCCTTACAAGAGGCCAATATGAAGGCCAAGATATAAGCACCAAAATATGATGCAACACAGAAATACAATGATGCAATTTGCTGATGATAACAATTTAGACTTCTACTACATCGATCTACCCTTGATAAAGAACTTACACTTGATGAAGCTTGAACTTATGATGAATATGGATGGAATGGATGATAGAACAATGAAACACATCGAATATATATAGAAGTGGAAAGATTGTCACAATTCAAGATAGGTCAACCTTCATAGAAGAATGCACCCCTTCAATAAATCGTGTCAATGAACAAGAAGACAACCTCATAAGAATTTGTGTCTCTTCATTAAAGAAGTCGGCTTCACTTAAATTCGAACCTCTTCATGAATTCAAATCTCCTTAAATATTAATCATCATTTAACGAATGACGCGACCTTTCATAAAATCATTTTCACCAATTAAATAGCTGATAGGCTAAAATTTAATTGCTTCCTTTATGCAATTTGGGCTGGAAGATATGAACGACGCTGCATGAACATCAACAGCTGGATCTCGAATTGCAGCTGCTCAATAAGCTTGTCTTTTTCCTCTATTTGCGCAGTCAATTTGGCAACTTCCTAATTTCTTTTATGGACAATGGCAGTTTGCACCTCAAGTTCTTCTTTCTGTTGATTATTTTGTGCCTCATCATCCCACACCTTGGCTCTTAACCCTTCAATTTCTATCGTTAGCTTTTCTAATTCCTCATTTCTCTGACTGAATTCTTCATCCCCTATGTCCATAGAAAAGAATGCATGAGGAATTTCTTCATTAGGATGAGGCACATTTTCTTCTTTGTTGTCCTCAAGAAGGGATGAGTGAGGAACTTCATCCACTTTTTCATCAATATGGGGTACATTTTATATTTCAGTGCTCTTAGGAAGCACTTCTTCTCTCTTCTGTATTCTCAGTATGAGGCATAATTCCTTCTTCAATTTATTTAGGTGGGAGGAGCAAGGAATTTCTCCATCAACATGAGGTGTGTCTTCTTCTTCATCGGTATCCACAAAGAAAGATGCATGAGGAGTTTCCTGAGGCACTCTTTCCACAAATTTAGGTATACTTTCCAACCTGTTAAGGAAAGGAGATAATCCTCCCACAGGTTCATCTTCATTATGCTTTGATTGTGGTGATTGTGTTCTTTCCCTTGTTCTTCAGGAAATAGGGTTCCTTTGTTCTTTTTGTTGGGAAGTTCATCCCCTTGCTCTTTTGTTCCATCTATTACCTCATTATCAGGTGGACTATCAATTTCTACCACCTTTATTCGAGTCTTGGCCTTTTTCCTTTTTGAACTACTGCCTATAGCTTAGGGTTTGATTTCACTAGTCCCTGAAGATAACCGTTTACTCCTTCATAGAGGAGTTATGCGAAAAACAATTTTAATTTGATTCTTCTTCTTCTGAGGGGGTTCCTCCTCTTCTCTGGAATGTACAATTCCCACCTCCCCTTCCTATCCTGGGGTTTATAATTCATCTGGAAAGGTTTCTGATGCATCGCCATTAGGAGCCGTGGAGGTACATTGGGATTTAGGGGTGCCTAATGCCTCCGAGGAGGGTTCCTCTACAAATTGTTCCTTTTGTTTAGAGGATTCTCCTTCCTCAAGTGGCCTCTTTAGCTCTTCATTCTCAATTTTTTATAGAAACCTTTTCCACTTTTTCTTTGGCTTATGGCGGAAATGGTATTTACATATTAACTATATCAGACCATGATGTTTAAGGGGCCCCATCCCAATTTTATATTTTTCCATCATAAATGTGACTAAATGGTAGAGAAAAGCTAGTAAATTTATCCTAAGAGTAGTGTCCTCAATGTCGTGGTGTAAATGAGTCAGCAGGCGGAAAGGGGGTCCCACTATTGTAGTCATTTGTCCCTCACAAGTGAAATATTTAATAATCTAGGCTGTAATAGACCTCCAGGGTTTTGGAATAGACATTCTATGAATTCCCTTATTTCCCCCCTAGTGTTTATAGAGGAGTTATTCGAGTCCTAGCCTTTTTCCTTTTTGAACTACTGCCTATAGCTTAGGGTTTGATTTCACTAGTCCCTGAAGATAACCGTTTACTCCTTCATAGAGGAGTTATGCAAAAAATAATTTTAATTTGATTCTTCTTCTTCTGAGGGGGTTCCTCCTCTTCTCTGGAATGTACAATTCCCACCTCCCCTTCCTGTCTTGGGGTTTATAATTCATCTAGAAAGGTTTATGACGCATCACCATTAGGAGCCGTGGAGGTACATTGGGATTTAGGGGTGCCTAATGCCTCTGAGGAGGGTTCCTCTACAAATTGTTCCTTTTGTTTAGAGGATTCTCCTTCCTCAAGTGGCCTCTTTAGCTCTTCATTCTCAAATTTTTATAGAAACCTTTTCCACTTTTTCTTTGGCTTATGGCGGAAATGTTATTTACATATTAACTATATCAGACCATGATGTTTAAGGGGCCCCATCCTAATTTTATATTTTTCTATCATAAATGTG